>JAHKKF010500233.1:0-10615 GCA_019740295.1 Labeo calbasu
CCCCACCCTCCCTCTCTCCCTCCCTCCCTTCGTTGCAATTGAACACAGCTGTGTGTGTGTGCGCACTGATATCTGTTTAGAGAGCATGTCTGTGTGCTGAAGACACCTTAAAGGCTGCAGTACACACTACATCACACACTCCACTGCATTATGCTGTCATTGTGTTGTGGAGTGGGTGGATTTTATTTGGCGCTAGACACTTTAAATTCCCCGATGAGTACAACAAATAGCAAACGACACAAACTGCCACACAACAACTGAACAGCAGCTTCTATGAATCAGACCGTGATTCTTCTACCAATAAAAACTGATGATCTTCGAGTGTAGCTTTAGTGACAAGTTTAAAAAAACATTTTGTGCTCATTTTACTCTCATATTTAGACCTGTGTTTACAAATATATGTTCAGAAGTTTATCCTCCTCTATATGTCACATAAAAACAGCAAACTATTATTCAAGAAGTCTAAGTGGGCATTTTTTTAATCTGAATTAATGGATTACATTTTATGCCAGTAGTCTCAATACATGAAACTTTTTTGCATCCCAGTTTTAATCCAAACCGATCACTACAGACTCACACCTGACAGTGAATAAATCCATATTTCAACTGCACCAGAGAGAAGAGAGAAAGAGAAAGCTAACATATTGAGTCAGATTTTTCCTCTGCGGTGTCATGAAATGAAATCTGTTGGTTTCAAACCATCACCACAGTCATGACACCCAAACAAACCCACACACAGAAAACAAATACACACACACACACACACACACACACACAAAAACCACAAACACACACATAAATAAACACACCTACACACGCACAAAGTCATTTTTACTGAGACCCAGAAAACATGTGCAATGAACCACAAACTGAGAGAATTAACATGAAATTGAATAATTTCACCAGAGTGTTATTAGAATTTTTTATTATTAGAATATTCTCAATTATGGAAATATAACAAGTAATTATTACATTCTAAAGCCAGTACTTATAATGTCAATAGGGAGATTATCTCTGCAAATATTCATATGTAATTAAATTGTGATTTCATTTTAATTAACTATCATATACTGTAATTAATTCAATTACAAATTGTAATGGCAATGGAGATTTAGTTTAAATTTGCGTTTTTCTGAGATAAAAAAAATATATGAATTTAAATAAATATATAAATATATATTTAAATATATACATATAGAAATATACATTATATTAATATTCTGTAAATATATATATATATACTGTATATATATATATATATATATTTAAAATATATAATTTATATTAATATTAATATAAATTATGCACAATATAAATCTAAATTATATATATTAAAATTTATTTACATTTAATTTTACACTGATTATACACTGAAACACTACATTTATATATGTACATATAAATATATATATATATATATATATATAAAACCAACTTTTTTTAAGTCTCACTTTCTCTCTCATATATATCTCTCTCTCAAAACACCACTATATATATATATATATCTAGATCACGTGAGGCCTACTTCGTTCCCAACTCTAATTTAATCCTTTGGTGTAATAAATAAATTATGAATGATGTGGAATTTTATATAATGTTCTTATTCACCACTGAAAGATAAAACCGATTTTAAGACCATTACGTCTTCTTTATTTCTATATTGAATTTTGATGCAATAAGACCTAGACGTGTCTGGATGAGATTCACCCTGATATGACTGACTAATATAAAGGCAGACGTCTGAGAAAGAGATGACAGATGATGCATTTCCACTGTTAGAACCAGTGTGACCAAAAGAGCCCACATTTATCCACACAACATTCAATGCGACTCCCAAACATGTAAAACTGTCCCTTTTTTAGCCCGTGGCTCCCCGCGGCGGTCCATCAGAGGTCTGAGTCGGGTCCAAACGCGTGCTCATGACATCAGCGCGGGATCCCGCCCTCGTCAGCGCACTTACAGTAGGGCAAAAATAAGGGCAGACTGACAGAGCTGCGGCCTGTGTTTGTTGGCAGAGCACTGGGCGTTTGTGGTGATGGCTGAGGTTTAGCGTAATCAAGGCCTGGAGCATTAGACAGACAGACAGAGAGACAGATGAGAGTGGGTTACGCTTCGACTAATACTTTGACACGCTAATGACTGCGTCACTCTCATGAGTCCATGCTGAAATTCATACAGAAATTCATACATGAAAAGCCTTTCGCATCAGGTTTAAAAGTTTGCATCGCAACATATTACACAGTCTTGTATCTCAGAAAAAACAAACTTTTTTTTTTTCCAAAAAGCTAATTTAGCTAATTTAATGATGTTGAGAAAATACAAATAAAAACTCTATAACGTTTTTTTTTTAATTATATATGTATCAGCTATAATGCACTTTAAAGCAGTGGCATTTCATAATATATATATATATATATATATATATATATATATATATATATACACACACACACAAACAGACATTATATTTAATCATAATATCTAATATATAACTGCTATTTACTTTACATTTAATTATTATTATTATTATTATTTTGCAATATGCAATATGACCTCTGAGAAAAAAATATCAAAATAAAAGCAGTCAAAGTCATAAGTTTTGGTTTTGAAAGGAAGTATTATATCAGGACATCAAAATTAGACATAAAATAATGTCATAGGTGAGAAAATGGGCTGAGAAGTGAACAAACAGCTGTAACCTGGCTCAGATTCAGACAGAAATTATGGGTTTGTGGAGTTTTTTTCTTCTGATTAAGGAGAAATACAAGACTAATTCACCTTACAAATGATTCTCAAAAGTAAATTGTTCTTATTTAGCAAGAAAGTGTGATACGCTCCAGCAAAACAGACACTGATTTTGGAATTAGCAGCTCAATATTAGTCAGAAACACCTACTGGATTTAACTGAGCAGATATGATGCAGGGCAGTATAAATACAATTTTTGCAACCGGTTGTATTTCACATTAAAGCACATGAATGATTCTATTGTCTTTCAGGTACACAGACTTCAGTCACTGTATCTCCTGATGTGAATATAGGCTGTAACAGGCAGTTCCTCACTAACAGACCGACTGTGCTCTGGCAGATCTGCGCTGAGACGCTCCGTCCAATAGAAGGTGGAAATTGGTCTCAGGTGTCGAGTATGTCCAAGCGCATGTCTGCACGCTGCTGTTAGAGGTCATTTTTCACCTCATTTATTCCAATAGATGTGACAGATGAACTTTTGGGGGCTCAGTTAGTGGAAGAGCTTCTGGTCTTTTTGCTAAGACGCTCTCAGGATGAAATGATTGATGGAGGTTTGTACATCAAGAAGAAGGCAGTCATTCCTGTACTTCACAGAGTATCTGGTTCTGGTTCACACTTCTTCATTGTTGTGTTTCATATATAATAATGTTAACAATACAGAGGAACCATATAGTTTACATTTTTTTAAATATTAATAAGAACTATAATATGATCTACTAAAATAACACCAGGCTGTGTTTGCGTATTTGCGTCAAGTGGGTTTCTAGTGCTACAGGTGCAGTTCAAAGGTCGCTGTGGATTTGTTGTGACCCATGGTCACTTGTATCAAAATAAGTCAGTTCAAATGCCATGGACCCAAATTTAACATTTTTTGTCGTGAAGAATAGTGGAGGCGTGAGTGACTCATCTCGATAAAGGCTTTACTCTATTTCAGACACATGTGACATTTACAGCTCACTCCTCCTCCAGAGCTGCAGATCGTGGCCGTGGGACAGACAGCAGGATCGAGCGACGGGGGGAAAGATCGTATGCGTCAGTGATCGCGGTGGAAACGCTGGCCAGTGAAACGCTCGGAGCTGTGAAACAGCAACCACAGCAGCCACACGCACACACAAACACAGCGCTGTTCCCTGTCATTACAGCATTATCCAGCACAGTCTGTCTGGCCTGCAGGGAATCCCCTGTGAACACGCACAAATTACAGTCGGCGTGAGAGCATCACAGTACATGCTAACATCTAGGGCTGTGTCTCGAAGAAACACAGGTTTTTCTTTTATATCTCTGGGTTATTTCACTTACGTATGAACTTGTTTGTCAAATGTTTGGAAGCTTGTTTCTGCCATGTAATTTTTTTTCAAAATTCACAATTCATACTTTTTTTCTCGCAATTGAATTAAAAAGAGTTTATATCTCACAATTCTATTTTTTTGGCAATTCTGAAAAAAAAAACCCGTAGAATTGCAAGCTAAAAGTTATAAAGTCCCTTTTTATTATATGATTGAAACAAACAAACAAAAAACTGAATTGCGAGATATAAACTTAGAATTGATAAATATAAATGCAGAATTGTCAGAAAAAATGTCAGAAAATGTCAGAATTGTAAGATAAAGCAGAAATTTCAGCAGAAATTGTAAAAGCCTTTTTTCATTTTCTATTCCGTGGCAGACATTAAAAAATAAATAATTAAATTAGGAGATGTAAACTCTAAGGGGGAAAAAAGAGTTGCCATATGTAAAGTCAGATTTGTGCAATATAAAGTCAGAATTGTGATATTTAAACTCAGATTTGCACGATATAATGGCAAAATCGCTGTATTTAATCTCAGAGTTGGGAGATCTAAAGTCAGAATTGCGATATTTACACTCCAATTTGTGAGATTTAAAGTCAAAATCGTGATATTTAAAACTTTTCACGTTTACACTTTTAAGTGTTTTAATGATTTAGCCCAGTTAATTAAAGGCGTTTTACTATATGCGTGCCTTGGAGTATTGCATCTTCTCGTGATATTTAAACTCAGAATTGCGAGATATAGAATTGCGATATGTAAAGTTAGATTTGCGAGATATAAAGTCAGAATTGCGATACATATAAAAAATAACTAGATATAAAGTTAGAATTTCAGATGTAAAGTCAGATTTGCGAGAAATAAAGTCAGAATTGTGATATAGTAAAGAATTGCGAAATATAATAGTCAGAATCGCAAGATGTAAAGTCGGAATTGAGAATAAGAAAGTCAGAGTTTCCATCATGTAATACAGACTTTCTTCCTCAGAAGTGCAAGAAAAAACAGGCTTCCATATATAACTGCCAAAGTCACGTGATTTCAGTAAACGAAGCTTCGTTACATCACAACTGTTTTTAAATGTTTCAAAGTTTCAGTGTTCACGAAACACGAAATGATCATTTTCTGAAGCAACCGATTTAGTTGATTCAGCTTTTTGAAAAGCTTTGTTTGACTTAATACGCACAGTCAGGTTTTTCTAATATACAACATACGCTCAGAATGCAAATGTCCCTTGAGTTTTTCTTTCTTTTTAAATTATTTTGTCGTCAAGGTGGCAACACTGCATAGACCCATGAAAAAGAAACTGATGAGACAGAACAACAACAAACTACTGGAGGCAGAAACAACAACAGACGCCCTCGCTGATGAGCGCCTGTGTGAGTACTTTAGTTTACAAAGACAATTTATCGCTAATAACTTACGACGAGCAATAGCGCAGACACAAGGATGAAACTTTCTTGTGCGCATGCATCGCCTGTGTTCCCGAACGCAGTCAAATCATTTTGCACGCATGACCTAATTGTCATCACGTGTCAAAACCGAAACTTTGGAATGAATAATTTAGCACTATAAAGTCAATGCAGAAAGTATGTTTTTAGACTTTAATCTCAGTACTGTACAAAAGTTTGTTAAGATCTCCTCTGAAACTCACTAGGGTAATTTTCTCAGGAGAAGCGTCTCTTTTAACATTATGTTCTCTCTGTTTAATCCTCATTTCTGTTTATAGGCAACAAGTGAGATATTTAGGAGGTCTCATCTGTGAATTTTCTTTCCTATGGGAAGCTTCATGCAAACCATTTTAAAAGTGGGCCACACAGAGAGTGTCTCATCACTGTTTTCTGGAACTAAACAGCATCATTGTTCTGTTTTCCTCCCACGAAGATCTGGAAAGCTCACAGCTACTCTGTGAAGAACGAGCCCTGTGACATTTTCAGCAAATGCATTAATAATCCCATAGGTTTGCTAGATCAGTTAAAGCCGTTTTCTCGATTTGTACATTTTTTGAAGAAAATGTGGGTGGCACTTAGGATTTTTCCCACCAAAAAAAGATCAAAATTATGTGAGTTTATGTTTAAAACAAGAAAACTTATTTTTTATTCAATGTAAGCTCTTTTTTTCCAGCAAAAAAACATATTATTTGATGCTAAAAACATTCTTAAATCAAGATACATTAATCATCAGTGATTTTACATGTTCTATGCAAGTGTAAACTCTGACACATTTACTTACGTAAGTTCAGTTTGGTGCATGGTTGTTTTCAAGAGAAGCTATATTGGTGTAAATATCTTTTTTTTTTTTTAACAATGTCTTTTTTTCCTCATCCAGGTCATCAGCTGTCATGGCAGAGCAACAGTTTAAAGCGAATCTTGGTAAGTGAGTTAAAGTCAGTATGTTGGCTACATAATAACACATCTGCTTTAATGTCAGTTGCATTTGAATACAGTGAACTATATTGCAGTACTGAGGTTTGTTACTACCATGTCGGCATGAATTAAAATTCACCTTTTTTTTTTTTTTAAATGCATGTTAATCTGCCTCCACTTTTGAGTGCCACGCCCACATCTCAACATTCAATCAACAGCCTTTGCATAGAACCAAGTACTCCTTTTTTTTTTCTTTTGCAGGTGTAGTTCACAACTCAAATGCATTTAAATCTGTTTTAACCCATAAAAATGTATAGAAAATTCTGTTTCAGAATTTCCAGTAAGGGAACGAAACTTTGCAAGTGCTTTAAGACCCACAAAATACACCTCATTTCTCTTTTTTGAATTTTTAAAGTTGTTTTTTTAAGGGATATAACCGTTTAAAATAGTAAGGTCATTTTGACCTGGGGTATGTTTGGAGCACCATTAGTGTCAAAATACTCTGCAGGTGTCTTTGTGAAATGTCCTGTTTTTCTTGAGCTGCCTAAATGAAGGTGATTAAGATGCGGCACAGTTTTGTAATTCCAGCACCGTTATCCCAATCACTCTGCTCAGGACGGCCAAGCTGTGTTTGGCCCATGGAGGAAGACGCCAGTCAGTGAGTTTTCCAGCACCCCACCAATAAACCCCCCCGCTGCACCGCTGGAGAACTCATGCTGACATGCGCCAAACAATGCACAATAATACACTATTACACTAATCGTAAGACGAGCCAGAGACGAGCAATATGGAGAGAGAGAACGTGTTGCTGAATGCTTGGCTCTACATGAGAAGCTCTGTCCTGGATCGCTTTCCAATGTCGACTCGCTGCCACACAGCGCAAATCAGACACATCACGCGGCTATTAATAGAGCGAACGCCACAAATTAATTACAGACTTTGGGTCTTCCGTCGGCATCAACGTACGCGTGTAAGACAGCTCCATGCGCGGAGGTCAGATGAACACGCTAAAGGCTGGAGTTTAGCAGACGCAGAAGAAAGGCTGCAGACTGTATCTGGGTCGAGTGGAAAGGACTGCAGATTCAGTTGGGATTTGAGATTCTTGGAAGTGGTTGCAAACCATGAAATTTCAAAATAAGATTTGTTCCTGTACATTTGGCTGCAAGAGGGGTTTTTCTACAAAAAAATTAAAGGGGTAGTTCACAGAAAAATGAACGTTCTGTCATAAGTTATTCATCCTCATGCCAGTCAAGGCCTGTGTGACTTTTTTAATGTGGAACATAAAAGATGTTCAGCAGAAAGTTCACACAGTGCATATGCATGCAAAGTATGCATGCTTTAAATAAGTATGCACCATGAAAAGAGTCCAGTTTCCTCCTATGTTACATTAGCATCTCTTTGTGTGAAAAACAGGCCCAATTTTCTTTATTCTCTATTCTTTATTTCTTTATTCGCTAAAAAAAATCTTCACTTTTGTTGTAACTCATGCACCAAAATCACTGATCTGTCTATGCAGTTAATGTCTTTGTGGTCCCAATGTTGCTTTTGGACCCCTTTGACATTTATTTGTCAAAATGCAGTCTTTTGTGTTTCCCAGAAGAGAGTTCTACAGGTTTGGATTGCCACAATGGTGAGTAAGTGATGACAGAATTTGAGTTTTGGATTAAATATCAATTTAACCAAATCAGTATAACAACCAATGTGACAACCAATATTTTTGTATCATTGAGATACTCTTATAATTTTTCTTTTCAATGATTTTTTTATTTTATTTTATTTTAATTAAATCTTTTTTTTTTTTTTTTTTACATTTATTTGAATTTTCAGTTAATGTTTATTTTATTTCAAGTAACAAAAATGTTTTTCTGATTTTAGTTTTGGCTAACATATTCACAGTTTAACTTCTCAAATATACTTTTAACACCACTATTTTTCCACTAGACTGTTATTTGCTTCTATTACAGTGATTAAAATACATGTAAAGTGACAACTTCCTCTTTGTAGTGGGCGAGAAGTAATCAGGAGCATCTTGGGCTAATTCAATTAGCGCAGACTGGTCTTAATTATGGCCCTTCAAAGAGGCTTCTTATTGTAGTTCGCTAAAATGCGTTCCATATCTGTCTATTTCAGCTCTGTCTCCACAACAAACTGTGAATGCACACATGTGGAAGCATTTTAACTGTACAGTTCGGCTCGATGGTGCTGTAATAAAACAGAGAGTCTCTTAAATGCGCAACATATTGCATCTTCTCTCAGCTATTTGCGGCACTTTGATGAGCAATATCAAATCTTGCTAATTAATTTTTCCAGTCGAGTGTAACTTGTTGCATGTGTTGTACAGCAATGAAAGAGTTTTCCTTGGTTTCTAATGAAGTTGGACAAGTCAGTTAGTTGTAGCATACAGATTTCTTCGAATTACACTGCCTTTCAAAAGTTTGGGATCAGTAAGATTTGTAATGTTTTTTAAAGAAGTCTCTTCTGTTCATCAAGGCTGCATTTATTTGATTGAAAATGCAAACAACAGTAATATTGTGAAATATTATTGCAATTAAAACTAACAGTTTTCTATTTTAATATACTACAAAATATAATATATTTCTGTGATGCAGAGCTGAATTTTCAGAATCTTTACTCGTCTTCACTGGCACATGATTTTTAAGAAATCATTCTAAAATGCTGATTTATTATCAATGTTGGAAACAGTTGTGCTGCTTAATATTTGTTTGAATATTTTTCAGCATTCATCATTTTATCAAATTAACTGCTGAATAAAAATATTAATTTCTTTCAAAAAAAAAAAAAGAAATGTACTGACCCCAAACCTTTTTCTGGAACGAATGGGAATTAATGTGGTGTTAAAGGAACAATTCACTGATTTTGCCATACAACTAAAGTCAAAGGGGTCCAGTGAAGTTTTGTCCCTTAAATCTGTGAATATTTGTTGGCGTCCTGAGATTTCTTTCTGTCAGCCTGAAAAAGCGTCTGGTTGACTTTCTCATGCCAGCCAACAGGAAAACGAACTCATTCACTTTCCCTGCGAGTGTTTGATTATTAAAGTAGCCATCGTTTCTGTTGGATCTGTGAGCAGAGGAACATATGATGGAAGGCCCTGGACTGACCCCATAACATCCATCTTCTTTTTCGAGCCTTCAAAGAGACGGATGTGTTTAAAGCGGGATGCCTGGTATGAGTATAAAATACCTGCCTTCCACAGAAACCACAGCCATTTACCTCCGAAGAGGAAAAAGGGCTCAGGAATTCGGCTGACCTCCGGGTCAGAATTGCTCTTAGGTGTTTCATCTGGAAAGAAAGTGGAACGGTGCTAGATGTACGAACATACAAAGTCCCACCGTCACTGCCAGGTGGATGTATTTCTAGTCACATTCTGAGGAAGAAGCAGGTAAAAGTGGAGAAGAAAGTCATCAAAGTTTCAGATCAAAGTTTGAGAGACGCTGGCACTCGAGACGGACCACACAGCACCAGCACTGGACCTCAAGAAATCTCCTGATTCATGCAATCCGTCTCGAGAGTCATGCCTGGTCCTTCAAGAGTCCAAATTTTCTTGCTACTATATCTTTAGAGTCTTAAATATGTCATAGTTTCTGTTTAAACAAACAGAGTCCTGTGCCAGAAATAATTCATCCAAAAATCAACTACAATTCATGTCTGTCAGATATGTCTGTCAAAAAAAAAGTACAGTAACACAGTTGTGCACTTTCATAACTTTGAAGTCACAACAAAACAGAAGTAGCAACAGGTCATCCGAGTGTAATGGATTATCAAAGAAGAAAAAATGTAGGGTGGAACTTCAGATGTTGATTGGATGTTGAGATCTGCACATGGCACTCAAAAGTGGGCGTGGTTTAAGATAACTTAATAATTGGAGAAGTTTAATTTCATGCCAACTTTAAACTTGTTTCCAAAACATGTTGAGATGGGATACAATGAAAGTGTTTTAGCATGGAAAACTTTGTTTGAACACTGTAGTAATTCTGCCTGTCTTTCTGTCATATAGACCAGCCTGCTGATAGCTCTGCTGAATGTTAGTTGAAGCAGTCGGCCGGAGCTGAGATGATTGAGGTGGGTTTCAGAACAGCTAGAGGTAAAAAGTGAGATGAGAGTGAGAAAGAATGAGCCCATCGAACGCCTTGCCAAGTTTTGGTAGAGAACGGATCGGGAAACTGGTGCAATGACTTTCATTCTAACTTTAGATTCAGGTGC
>JAHKKF010500235.1:0-14824 GCA_019740295.1 Labeo calbasu
GCATAAAAGTAAAAGTTTATAATTTTGACCCATACAGTGTATTTTTGCCTATTGCTACAAATATACCTGTGCTACTTTAGACTGGTTTTGTGGTCCAGGGTCACATTTATTGTAAATTTTCAATGTGACTTTTTGACTTGAACACCACAGGTGTGTAAAATGTCTTAGGAGGTCAAAAGTAAAGTTACAAAGACCGTTAATCTGAAAATGATTATCACCGTAATATTGTTCCAAACATGACTTATTTTCTTCTGTCCCATGCCATGAAAGCCAAATAGATCCAGCGTTGTTTGAACCTCAACATTCTTCCAAATATCTTTTTTCACTTCTTTTTTTTTTTTTTTCTTTTTAGCTCTGGTTTAACTCACATTTCACTCTATGAAAATATTATTTTACAGTATCCTTTCATTTTATTCCTCTCTAAGCTGTAAATCTCAAGCTTGGATATTGCAGCACAACTGTGATGTGTTAAAATGAAGTTTGAAACGCATCACAGTCACTCTGCTGAAACTCCGGCCTACTAAAACTCCCGTGCTGTGCATGTGTAGAGAGAGTTGTCAGTTGTAAAGACACAGATCTGTGCAGCTGCAGATCCGTGAGCGGAGTGTGTAGCATTTGTTGGATGAGTTAAGGGAGTTTGGAAAGGGAGGCCTTGTGTGGTGTTTAGATTGAGAGTGAGCGAGCGAGTGTTGTGGGGGGTTGGGTGGAGTTGAGCAGCAGAGGGCTGTAAAAAGAGCTTTGTCTTGTGCAGGTCACTGCCTCAGAGTAGAGGATTGTGGTTAAACAAAAAAAACCCATTTGATCAATCTGCATAATGCTGCTGATCTTACATAGCCCAGTTTGAGACACCAAATCCCCCTGGTTTTTGTCCGAATCGGTTCTAGAAGTAAATCAGGGGTGTTTCACGTGCCCGTTTTCTTGGCGCTGGAACTGAGGGAACACGATCGCTCAGACGTGGCTGTTTATATAGCACTCTGTGAGCCGGGTGTCTTTGTTCTGTGGTTGTTGGGCAGCGGGCGGTAGAGTTTGGAGTAGTGGGACAGAGACTGTCTCACCTATTCACTGCTTCACAAAAGACAAAGCTGTCTCGCAGCCTGTGCTAACTCCTCTTCTGTTGGTCACCATGGTTTAGTCAGCCAAAACTGTCTATGAGTGTGCCACCTGATTCATTGGGATCTCACTCACACTTATGCACATATTGTTGCTGAGCAGCTGTTTGTTGGCAGTACCTTTAATGAGTCACCTGTCCCCTGTGAAGTCGCTGTCTCTATGACACCCACTGTCTGTCTATAACGTATTCTTGTATCTTTTTGTGGTCTGTGTAAGTCATCTCTAGAGTAGTTTAGTGTCTCATCTTTTGGAGGTTGGGTTTAGATTATGTGGGTGTCTGGTAATGGTGTGGTTTGCGTCTACTATTTGATCGTGACATTTGTTTTATTACTTTGGTTGACAGCCGAAACACCAGCTTGTAGGTATAACAGTAATGGTGAAATATCAAGTTGCAGGTTGGCACACTTTTTTTTGTGAAGTTACTATTGTAGTGTTCTTATTGATAGTACTTGACAGTTGCCCTTTGTGGTTGGCTGATTTAACCCCTAGATAAAACAATGCACAACTTGACCCATTTTTAGTAGAATGGTCGCACTTTGTGAAAATGGACAGCTCTGCTAAGTTTAACTCAGAAGGCTACAATAGATGTATATGTTGTGTTTTAAAAGAATCTTAAAATTTAGCTTTCGTTTAGTGGTTCAGTAGTTTCTGTTGAGTAACTTACATTGTATACACAATATTGGAAGTTCTTGCTTTTGTTTTGCAAATGGAAAAGTTTCAAATGTCAATGCAGAAAAATGTTATGGAAACATTTCCTGAATTAATCAGTTTTTGAATCTGATGACTTGCTCACAGTCTTTTATTTCTTTCCTAAATGAATCAACGTGTTTGAATGAGTCTGTTAAATGAATCATTCAAGAGTGTGAATTTAGTGTGTGTTAAAAGCATTGAGTTTTGGCATGTATCAGACTTCCTGTTGTGTTCACACATGCTCTTCAGTGGCCAAGACCACAAATGTTAATATTGGGGCAAGCCTGTAAAGACAATCACTTGTTTTGTTCTTTCTGTTTTATTGTATAGTAACCTTTTTATTGAAAAACAGTAAGACTTTTCAAAAAAACAGTAAGACATAGTCCACCCAAAAATGAAACTTACCCATGATATACCTACCCTCAAGCCATCCTAGGTGTATATGACTTTTTTTTTTCTTTCTTTCAGACGTATACAGTCAGTGTTATATTAAAAAAAAGTCCAGGCTCTTCCAAGCTTTATAATGGCAGTGAATGACTGTTGAGATTTTGTGTCCATTCCATCTATCGTGAAAGTACTCCACATGGCTCTGGGGGTTTAATAAAGGCTTTCTAAAGTAAGTCGATAAATTTGTGTAAGGAAAATATCCATATTTAAAACTATAAACCGTAATCTCTAGCTTGTGCTAACTGTCATACGTTCACGAGAGAGTGGCGTTCCAGTGGATGACGTAAGTGCAGGGTAAGCTCCGGCGAGAAATAACGAATGCGGAAGCGCAGATGAGATGGTAGAACAAAACACCGCTCACAAATTAGAAGTACAAAATGAGGATTTGTAAAGAAAGATGTTGGAGAATTTCAATATAAGCCAAGTGGAGACTGGTTTTCCTTTGCTGTAAGTAGGCTTGTTGTGATAGTCTGTGTTACTGGTGTTAAGCCGCAACACCGGTTTTGTTACTTGCCCACAGCGGTAATAAAAATCATTTAGTTCAGCTAGAGAACAGACAGTACAATTAAAATCTAAACGCAGCTGCTCAATGCAGTGTAGTGAACAACAGTCGCATTACAGATCCGCGGGAGGAGTCCGATTTCATTTATCACATGAGGAGAGTGAGTCGAGCTGACGGGTGAGGTGAGAAAGGCAAGACGTTGGCGAAACATTTAGTTTCGAAACGAAATACAAAAGTGCCTTTTTTAAATAGTTTGGATTTTGAAAGGCCTGTTGACTGTTGCCGTTTATCTAAAAGGTGATTTTTGGAAGCTCATTGGAAGAACATTAGTTTCCTGTTTATTTGGTTCCACCGTGTTTGCTGATTTTCTGTATTTTTTGTATTTAAACTTTGTGGAAGTTTTTTGTTATTTTACTTTAAGCCTATACCATGGTGTATTTTTATTCATTTTGTTAATAAAGTAATCATTCAATGTTTAATATAAGTGAGTTTGTCATACTGTTTTGTTGCTGTCCATTCAATAAATTGATGCCAAATTGACGCAAATTTGAAAGTGAAAGTAAAATGCGCACTGGCATTTACAAGTTATTTAAAAGCAAATATTATAAAGCTTGGAAGAGCCACAACATTTAAAAATATATATATATATATAACTCTGATTGTATATTTCTGAAAGAAGAAAGTCAAATAAACCTAGGGTTGGCTTGAGGGTGAATAAATCATAAAATAATTTTCATTTTTGGGTGAACTATCCCTTTAAGGGCTGTGCTATAATACTAGAATAGTCAGGTCTAAAGTTGTTATTAAGCACAACATGCAGTGTAGTCATAATAAAATGTTGAAAACTGTAGCATGGCTTCATGCGAGATCTCCATGTGGTGGTTATACAGTGTTATTATAGTGACAGTTTATCAATGCAGTGTCTGCGTGAATGTAATATGAGATTCAGCTCAAAGGTGACCGAGTGCAGTGGATTACAGTCCCAATGCCTAAAGCTCTGTTATGATAATGACCTCCTGATGTTGGTGTTCGTTTCAGATGGATCTTGCTAATATCTAAGGAGATAAGTATGTCACTACAGCCCTGCGGCTCAATGTAGAAAATAAAGTTTCATTATATCCAGTGCCACTGAAACCTGTGTTTGAGTTCACTTTAGGCTGTAGGCACAAATATTCAGTTGCTCTTGAAGGAGTGTCTTTTAGTCTTGAGTGTTTTTCATTCTTACGGCCTGGCCACTCTTATCATTTTTTTGGAGGAAATTGGTGACTTGAATCCAGGACCCTGCAGGATACTGGACCCCCTTCCCACCCCTCTCAGCGGACAGCATTTAGTCCCAGTTGGCAGCTGTCCTGTTTTCTCTCCGTTTAGCTTTGAGTGTATATGAACAGTCTGGTTTACAACAAAATAGGTTGCCTGAGGTCTTGAACCTCACTTCTCAGTCTTGTTCCCTCCATTTCAAAATGAGACATTTGAACCTCAGCCATCTATGTGGCTATTGTTTAGCTATTTGCTGTAATGCCAAGTATTTTTGATTGTTTAATGTAGAGTGGCTGAGACCGGAAAGTAGTGATTTTTATCTCCCTACTGATCAAGGCCTGTTCACACCAGCATGAACATTTGGTTGGTTCGGTCTGGTTCTGGATTCATCATCTGCAATTTACTGTTGCTTGACAAAAAAGTCAGTTTATGAGCATCACCAAGTCATAATTTTATGTAACCGCAGAGACTCCGTTGACACTGATAATTTGACTCTTTGAGCATGTAGCTTACCTGCAACAGAAACAGTAACTCTAATATCACTTCTTTTCTTAGATGGACAAGTCATCCCTCTGGTGGAGCTGTCTGCCAAGCAGGTGGCGTTCCATATTCCATTTGAGGTGGTGGAAAAGGTCTATCCTCCTGTTCCTGAGCAGTTGCAATTGCGGATTGCCTACTGGAGCTTCCCAGAGAACGAGGAGGACATCAGGTGACAGTCTTGGGATTGCTAAAATATTATCAGCATTTGCTTTTAAATGCTTGTGATTACCTTTACAATTAATTCAATTACCCAGCGAGTTATCAGAATGTCCTTTAAGATTTGGAGTTTGACAGGATGACCTGTTGAATGCTGTTTAATTTCTTTTTTCTCTCTGCCCTTGCAGATTATACTCCTGTTTGGCCAACGGCAGCCCCGATGAGTTTCAGCGTGGCGAGCAGCTCTATAGAGTGAGGGCTGTGAAAGACCCTCTGCAAATAGGTGAGAAATCAGACATCCCACTTTTGCCATGTCATAAGTGCTGTGTTTTTGACCGAAAGCTGCTGAAAGCTGCTTTGCTGCATTAAACACTTTCGACATCAAGCTTAAAATAGTTTTTAGGATGCAGATCTTAACATAGCCTTCAGAATAAGCCCCCCTTGTGTTTAGAGTCATTGATGTGCCATGTCTTCATATGGCCTGAGAGAAAACCAAAGACATGGCACATAAGGCTAAGTGTATGTGTGAGTGATTTGTGCTCAGGCTGTGTGAATGAATGCTGTTGTTGGAGGCAGTGGGCCGTACAGCAGCAGAGGGAAATCATGATGCAGCTGGCCCAAGCCTGACCTATCCCGAGCACACGCACACACCCTCCAGGGGTCTGCCTGTGTGCTTATTCACAGTGTTTAAACTGCCCGTTGAGTGTAGACAAAAGGATTAAAAAAAAAAAAAAACGTATCTATAAACTGTCAATTAACTGATATTCACTACCTTTTAAGTTTTGGGGTCAATAAGTTTTGCCGGGAATTTGTTTGACAGGCGGTCTGACCAATCATAATGCAGAATCCGCCATTTTGTTCGACAAACAAACCAGACAGGAAAGTTAATAGATTAACGTCAGTAGAGTCAAACTTGAAAATGGTATGTATCGATGTCTTTGTGTGGATGAGACAACATACCATCTGATGTTCATTCATGTGTATTTCATGCTATCATGCTAACTTGCAGAAAGAGATCGATTCACATTTGAACTGCTAGAACCTAGGCTGTACAGCCATCTGTCACAGTAAAGAGCCCCAAAAAATATATTTATTGTTTGAATTTCATTTTAAAAATTACAGTTTAAAAGCTGAAACTTTAATACCAAAAGTAACCTGCTATGTATCTGCGATTAAATTTTTCACTGAGTAATGATGTTACTGGCCCAGCAGCACATGAACAGATAATTTCTTCCTCTTTACTACTAGTTATAGCATGAAACGAACATGAATGAACATTACAGTTATGCTGTCTCAACTGCGGAAAAAAACGGCAGAACACCATAGTCCACTGGAGTTAATCTAACTTTCCTGTTTGGGTTGTTTGTCAAACAAAGTGGCGGATTCAGCATTATGATTGATCAGATCGCCTGTCAATCAAACCTCTGACGAAGATTAAATTCCTCCCCTACTTTCCAGAAGTCGTTTCACTCGTATATACATCACAATAGGGAAGAAAACACTATTGCAACTTCCATTAGTGACTATCATAACTCTCCTGTTCAGGTTGTTTGTCGAACAAAATGGCAGATTCTGCATTATGATTGGTCAGATCGCCTGTCAGTCAAACTTCTGGCAAAGGTTAAAATCCCGCCCTAATTTCCAGAAGCCATTTCACTCGTATATACGTACGTCACAATAAGGAAGAAAACACTATTGCAACTTCCATTAGTGACTATCATAATTCTCCTGTTCAGGTTGTTTGTCAAACAAAATGGCAGTTTCTGCATTATGACTGGTCAGATCGCCTGTCAATCAAACTCCTGGCAAAGGTTAAAATCCCGCCCTACTTTTCAGAAGCCGTTTCACTCGGGTATACGTCACAATAGGGAATAAAAAACTATTTAAGACCTACAGTTGATTGTATGGTCATAAATGAGATGTACAAAGGAAATGACGTTGTATAACGTACATTAATGCCAATATATTGTTCACCTTACTCTCTGGATATTTCCATTTATGTAGTATTTTGAATTTCAAAGTATATTTTTTATTTTTTTGCTCAAGATCAGCTAGCAGTGAGTTATTAAACGAGTCTAATGCATCAGGGTAAGATGTGTCAGTAGTTCTAAAAGTAATAGTGATCTTGCTTTTTAATCATCTTGCCTTTTGAGAAGGTAAAGTGCCCTGGTTCCTTTGATTTACATGTTTCGCTCACCACTTTCTGTTTACTGTGTGGTAGAAAATGTTTTCGGGGGGTTATCGTCAATTATACGATGCTGAAAATTTTCTTGAAACCAGAAAAAAACATCCTCCTCTAACTGCCCTGGCCAATCAGTGACCACCCACCACACTGACCTCCCAACTGCCCGTCAAGGCCAAATCAAACGTTTTCACTTACTCCACCAGAGTGGAGCCAGAACGGCCTGACACAGAACAGCTGCACCTAAAAAGGAAGTGATTCCAAAACTTTTCCCTTTGCACTTTGTTTAACCTCATAGTGAGAATACAATGCTAAATCTCCAAGGATCAGCCTTCACACAAGATGCCCAAACTCCTTGGTTGCTGCTGCAGACTTATTAGTCTGTTCAACAGAATTGCTGCAGTGCCTTCTGGGATATGAGTCAGGTAGACCCGTTCAGTCACTTAATCGTTTATTTAAGAGGTAAATTATCAGTTAAATGAGAGTTTTCAGTGATGTATTTTACATTACTGTCCAAATACAGTCCAGTATTATATTCTTTCATGATGTGTGACTGGTGACAACCCAGTGACATTTGCAGTCATGATTTGCTTATTGGCCCAGGCAGTGGTTCGCTAAATTAAAGAAAGACACTGTTTTATACAAATGTTTTTTTTTTTTAAAAATCAAGATTGATTATTAAATTCTTTGGGCCTTTTGTTTTAGCCGGGACAGCTGACAGGAGAATGTAGGTCAGGAATAAAGGAATAGAAGGGTGCTTTTGGCACTAACAGGTAGACTGAAAGAAAAAAGAGGCGGTGTAGTAGAGTTGGCTTGAGGAGACCGTTGAATTTGGAACAGGAGCTATAAGCTGAAACTACCCACCACCCCCACCTCTGCTCTTACTGGCCAGAGGAGCGCTGGCCGCTGTCCAGTGGTAAAAGCTTTTGGCCAACCCCCTACACTCAAGTCTCCACACACATTTGGACTCTTTCTTTCTCACTCTCCATCTCAGATGTCTTTCATTTCCTGTATGGTCTGTGTACAGTGCAATTGCTGTTATATCATTTAGTCTTACAGTCAGCAAACTCCCTCAGCGATTTAAACGTTAATGTTTCCTAATTTTTTCTCCAAAACTCCTTGCATTGTGTGCAAATATAATAATGTGAATGTTTATAAAATGTATAAAATGTTTTATACAGCATGCAAAAAAAGCTAAAAATGGCCTGTTCAGAATAATAATCAGACCAAATACAAAGCCAAAATTCCTCATTCGTCCATTAGTTTTAATTTGTTTTAATTCGATTTAATATTGAAAGAAGAATCACGAGAAAACGGCTCCTTTTTTGTTTTTTCATTTTTTCCAGAGAAACGAAAAATGAGAATTCAGCCTAATTTTTTTTATTTTGTTCAGGGGTGGAAAAACAGCTTGAATATTCGATTTTTACATGTGGGCAGGAACGAAACACCCCCTTTTTTGCTGACGGGTCAGCCGAAGATTAAACCATGCTGCCGCCAGTTCTTCTGCAGTTTCGCGTGGAATAATAGTCCTCCGCGGCTGCAGTGGAACGGATAATACAGATAACACGTTTATTGCAACTGCATTTAGCCTTTTTTTCAGCAAACAACGAGACTAACGAATGGCTCGACACAACCCGTACCTGGGGAGAGCCTAGAACAGGGCTTTCTTCTGTATGCTGTTCTCAAAGTGCCAGGGGGTCCGCAAAATAATTTGCTATAGCCTGCCGTATTTTCTGGTCTGTAAGTCACTCTTTTTTTTTTTAATCATGAAACATGGTGTGATTTATTCCAAAGTAATTAATACGCTATAATAATCTTAATGTAGACTATTAAAAGTACATGCGTCAGCTGTGTTATGGTTCATGTAAGAGGCATACGCCAGAAAGATGTTCTAGGATAGGAAATCAGAGCATTCTGTTGTTTTCTATATTTTTCAAAGCGATGAATTTTGCTGTCATTTTGAATTTACACACACAAAAATATGTTTTTTTCCATTTCGACTGATGCCCTCTTATCTGTATGACTGTAAATGACAGAGCATTAAGTTGTTTCCGCTGCTAAGGAAAGAAATTCAAGTGATGGCGCTGGTGCCTTGCGCGCTCACACAACATATCAGTGCACTGTTCATTATCAAAGTAATGTCTGTTGTCTGTTGTACAATATCCTATAGGCTAAAAGTAATTTTACCTGCATTTTGGGACCTGACTGAAGAAACCTTTTTTTACAAAAATATTTTGGCAGGTAAATCGCAAACAGGCTATGGAAACTTTGGACTGAATGAGAGATGCAAGTCCAGTTTTAGTGTTGAGTCAAATAAATGCCTTTCGCCATTTAAAATAAATGTTGTTTGTAACGGCACTATTGTTATATAGGCTAGCATATTTTTGTTTTACTTTTTTTGTGTAATAGTGTTTATGTACACAAAGACTCGCTCTGGAAGTTTAGTTGGGTTTTATTTGACATCAGTTAACACCCAATATTAATGAAATAATTCCAGCAAAAACAAAGTTATGACTGCTGTGTATTTACGCTTCACTATGGTCTGCACTTAGTGCGCGTTTATCTGCGTAGTTTATTTAACCCGTTGCAACTTATTGGAACTGTATGAACTATAGGCTACTCACCTTGTTATTATCTGCTTTATTTATTTACTGGCAGAGAATCATGACTTTCACTTTTTTAATGCATTGTTGTTTGAGTAAAAGATTAAATGTAGCTCCGTTTTCTCATGTTTCTTCTTTCAATATTAAATCAAAAAACTAATGGACGAATGATACATGGATTCACAACTATATTTGTTTAATGTGAAATGGTTTTCAGTTGAAATGTGTTACCACAGGATGACAGGCTATTATTCTCTCAAACAGGTTTCCACCTCAGTGCCACAGTAGTGTCGCCCCAGGCTGGCCAATCAAAAGGAGCCTATAATGTGGCTGTAATGTTTGACCGCTGCCGCATCACTTCCTGCAGCTGTACCTGTGGAGCAGGAGCCAAATGGTGTGCCCACGTCGTGGCCCTCTGCCTCTTCAGAATTCACAATGTAAGAGATTTTAGATGCACTTATGCCCTCTGGTAGGGATACAGAGTATATTTACTTGTTTATTTGTTTATTTTTTGATATTGAACAGTTTTAGAGTTTTATTTTTTTTAGGAATAATTAAACCTGACATAATTTAACCATACATTTTTCTCGCCATAAAAATAACCACAGAAGCTGGCATGGTGTTAAATACACACACAAAAAAGAAAATTTGGATATTGAAATATTTAATAGTGTGTGCTTCATTTAGCCTGTTCTTACATTTGGGATCGTAAAGATGTTTAATATTGTTTTTTTTTTTTTTTCAGTTTTGATTTATTTAATCAAAAATAAAGAAAAAAGTAATATTATGATATAATTGCAATTTTAAATAAGTTTTCTGTTTGAATATACTTTAAAATATTTATTTCTGTGATGCAAAGCTGAATTTTCATAGGCCATTGCTCCAGTCTTTAGTGTCATATGAAAGTGTTAATTTCTTTCAAACAAAGAAAGACAAAATTTACTGACCCCAAAATTTGAACGGTAATGTATATTGTTATAAAAGATTTTTACATTTTAGATAAATACTGTTCATTTTAAGGTTTCATTCATCAAAGAATCGCGAAAAAAGTATCACAGGTTGCAAAAATAAAAATAATGTTAAGCAGCACAACTGTTTCCAACATTGATAATAAATTAGCATATTAGAATGATTTCTGAAGGATCATGTGACACTAGAAGCTGGAGTAATGATGCTGAAAATTCAGCTTTTCATCACAGGAATGTATATCACATTTAAAGTATATAAAAATAGAAAACCACTATTTTAAATTTCAATAATATTTCACAAATTTAATGTTCTTTTCTGTATTTTTAATCAAATAAATGCAACCTTGATCAGCAGAAAATACTTTTTTTTTTTTTAAATATTAAAAATCTTACTGATCCCAAACTTTTGAACGGCAGTGGTGTTCTATTTTTTGTTTGTTAATATAATATTATAATGTAAAATTTATTTTATTTGTTTTATTCATTTTACGAAATAAAATGAAATTTTAATAACAGTCTTAAAGGAGAAGTTCACTTACAAAGCAAAAATTATTATAATTTATTTACCCCCTTGTCATCCAAGATGTTCATGTCTTTCCTTTTTTAGTTGTAAAGAAATTGTTTTTTGAGGAAAACATTTCAGGATTTCTCTCCATATAGTGGACAACTGTGGTGCGAGTTTGAACTTTCAAAATGCAGTTTAAATGCAGCTTCAAAGGGCTCTAAATGATCCTAGCCTAGTAAGAAGGGTTATTTTCTAAAAAAAAAAAAAAAAAAAAAACTGACAATTTATATACTTTTTAGCCTCAAATGCTCGTCTTGTCAAGCTCTGCGTCAACCTTGTGTATTCCGGTTCAAGACAGTTAGGGTATGTTGAAAAACTCCCATTTCATTTTCTGCTCCAACTTCAAAATTGACCTACATCGCTGCAGAAGTACTGACTTAGTGTTTACAAAGTGAGATCAAACAGCCGTTACAAAAAAGTAAAACAGTAATGTAGGACGATTTTGAAATGAGATGGGAGTTTTTCGACCTACCCTAACTGTCATGAACCAGAATACAAAGAGTTGACACAGAGCTAGACAAGACGAGCATTTGAGTTTAAAAAGTATATAAATTGTCAATTTTTTAGAAAACAACCGATCGTTTCGCTAGATAAGACCCTTCTTCCTTGGTTGGAATTGTTTAGAGCCCTTAGAAGCTGCATTTAAACTGCATTTTGGAAGTTCAAAAATTCGGGGGCACCATAGAGGTCCACTATATGGAGAGAAATTCTGAAATGTTTCCTCAAAAAACATAATTTCTTCACGACTGGAGAACATCTTGGATGCCAAGGGGGTAAGTAAATTATCTGTAAATTTTTGTTCTGGAAGTGAATTAATCCTTGAACATGAAAATAATTGTCTTGGAGAGATTTTTAATGTTTTTCAGGTGTTTCTCTTGTATTTTTTTCCCCCTATTTCCTTCAAAGTAAACAATCTCCAATTGCTGCAAAATACCTTAACAATGCTGCTGGAATTTAGTCTGCGGCAAAATACAAAGCGTAAAATAGAAAAGCATATTTATCATGCTTGTTTATGAACTAACACTGCAAATCCATTTGTAACATAGTTGAAAAACTTCCCTTAAGGTTTGAAAAAAAAAAAAAATAATAATAAAATAATGCATTAACAAAAACCAACTACTTAAGGCAAAGGTTCTCAATGTATCTGAGAACAGCATATACACATGCATTTAAATGTGCACAGTGGCCTGGTTCAGATGGACATATCTGTGGGGAAGATTTCGCATACCGCACATGCACGATCTATCTCTAGGTTTCTATCTGTGCGGAGTGACCGTGGGCGTGAGAGCACTGAGAAGCTTTTGATTAGGTTTGATGCCTCCCTGTGGAGTCAGGAGGGTGGAGGGAAGGATCTGCACTGCTGTGATATCCCACCCCCCCGTAGGAGGGCCTGCCACAGTCAGATAGACCCGGCGGCCCGGGCTGTGGGTGGCGTTTTAGCATTTGCATGTGGGCTTTGTCTTCTGTTTGTTGCCGCTGGGGGAAATTATTGCAAACTTATTTTGCATAAACTTTTTTTTTCTTACATGTTTGGTTGTAAGTAACAACTACACAGTTCTCCTTTCTTGTAAATGATGCTAGAAATCCACTGCATTTATAAATGATGTTGTAAAATTGGAAAAGGAGAGAATAAGAAACAGAATAAGATACTGCAACATGACACTTGCCCATATTTGTAGGTTCGGTCGCTTTTGGCAAATAGCTTTGAGTATGTATCATTTTAATGCACTTACTCTTATTGTGCAGCCCTGACTGTTGCACATAGCTCTGGTGTTTATTCTACTATTGTGAGTTGAATAAACAGTATATTCTTAGTTCTGCTATGCTGTGAGACCTTTATCAGCCACACAGGAATTTCAGTAATTCATTTCACTTAGGATTTAATCTTGCTATAGTATCTCTTCATTTGCTGCTTTGTACATTGAGGCTGGTGTCTAAGGAGGTTACCTATCATTTCCTTACATCACAGCCTGAAGTTCAACTGCTTCAGGCTTGACATTTAGCCCACCTACTCAACAGTATCACAGAGATTGTCATAAAGTATAATGCATTTCTGCTTTTTCAAAATTTTTAGTAGAACAAGACAAGAAAGATACCTGCCATTGCACTAAAACAGGCATTAATACTACTGGATTATGATATTATATATTTAGTTGCCAGAGAGGCTTGCACGATTGTTAAACTGTCTGTGTCAATCATTAAACCTCTCTGTTTTTATCATCGCTGTGCCCTTTAACTATTTGAGTGGGTTTGTGTGGTTTTTTTCATGTGTGGAGAGCTGTCAGACTGTCCTCACAGCTAAACTTGCATCGAAACAACCCACCATCCTAATTGTGCTGGTAAAAGCTGGTTCCAATTTGCATTAAAAACTAACTTCTACTTAACTACTTAATCTAACTTAACTGTGTTAAAAAATTATAAGTAGTGTTAATTTTGACCAAAATGAACATAATGTCCCCTTAACTGCTTTAGAATAGTAACCACCAGGGTAATTACATAGCAAACCTTTGATGGATTGCAGTCTTTGAGATTTTTTTTTAAAGACTTAATGCATGTATTTATTTTTTGGGCAGCACTTTTCATGCTTGCCATTTGCTTGAATTGTCAAATATGGCAAGAACCCAAACCTAAAACGATTTGCAGTGTCACAATGCCCACATTTTGACAGGATAAACACTGCCGTAATGGTCAGTAGGGTTTTTCAAACTGGGTGATGCAAGGGGGTGCTAGCGGTTCCCTGGACAAACAAAAACAAACTAACACTTACCAAATTTTATATTATTCTGCTTTTGATTAGTGATAGTTGTTCATAAGTCCCCTGTTTGTCCTAAACAGTTAAACTGTCCGCTGTTCTTCAGAAAAGTCCTTCAGGTGCCACAGATTATTTGGTTTTTCAGATTTTTTTGTGTATTTGAACCCTTTTCAACAATGACTATTATTTTGAGATCCATCTTTTTACACTAAGGACAACAGAGAGACTCGTATGCAACTATTATAGAAGGTTCAAATGCTCGATGCTTCAGGAGGAAAAACAATGATTAGGAGCCATTCTTTTGAACATAATGGAGATGTGTACATTTTTCTTATTTTGCCTAAATATCATATATATATATATTCTTTCATCTAGTACTGTCTTTTAGAGGCTTCAGAAGATACTTACATGTTACCCAGAAGACAAGATTTACCCTGATCTTCAAATGTAAAGATCCCCCCCCCCAAAGTCCTTAATGCATTTTTTTTTCCTTCTGAAACATCAGTGAACGTTTGAAACCTTCTGTAGTAGTTGCATATGAGTCCCTCAGTTGTCCTCGGTGTCAAAAGATGGATCTCAAAATCATACAGTCATTGTTGGAAAGAGTTCAAATACACAAAAATGATGGAAAACCAAAGCAGTTGTGGGACCTGAAGGATTTTTACGAAGAACAGTGGGCAGTTAAACCTTTCAGGACAAACAAGGGACTCAAGAAAAACTATATGACTAAAAAAACCAAAAAAACAGCTACAAAAAAGCTGTGCATTATTCGGGTAACAACACAGTGTTAAGAATCAAGTGTATGTAAACTTTTGAATGGGGTAATTTTTTTTTTTTTTNNTTTTTTTTTTTTTTGTTTTTCTCTTGTGGACTATATATAAATGTCTTTTATGGAAATATCTTATTCAGCTCAGTACTAAATAAAAAACATGCGTTTTGTATGATCCCTCTTATTTTGGTAAAATAATGAACATTTTGGAGATTCTGCAAGGTGTTTGTAAACTTTTGACTTTAACTGTATGTAATGAACAAAAAAACTTGGAAAAAAAAAA
>JAHKKF010500237.1:0-30339 GCA_019740295.1 Labeo calbasu
TCCTTCTGGAGCATCAGTGAGTGTTTGAACCTTCTGTAATAGTTGCATATGAGTCCCTCAGTTGTCCTCAGTGTGAAAAGATGGATCTCAAAATCACAGTCATTGCTGGAAACACAGCTTGTGGATCATTCAGGTAACAACACAGTATAAAGTTTCAAGTGTATGTAAACTTTTGAACAAGGTCATTTTTATAAATTCAGCTATTATTTTCTTTTGTCGACTATATGTAAATGTCTGAAAATATCTTATAACATGCATTTCGTATGATCCCTCTTATTTTGCTAAAATAATTAACATTTTGCAGATTCTGCAAGGTGTGTATAAACTTTCAACTTCAACTGTATATGGTTGAAAATTATTAGTGGATGTGAAATAACTAGTAGTGAGAGTGTGAAAAGTTTGCTTTAGGAGTTTTTTTCCTCACAAGGACAAAAGGGCTCATAGCTTAAGAAACACCCATAAATGTACACACACAGACACACAGTGTATAAAAAATGTGTCTTGGAACCAATAGAGTAAGAAAACAAAGGAATAGGAAGAGGGAACGCCAATCTGGAAATGTTATGGAAACAATGGAGAGAGAGAGGGAGGGAGAGAGAGCGAATGTACACACTCACACAAAAACATCATGTCCATGTGTGTGTGTTTGTATACACTGGATGATCTTGCGTTTTACATGTTGCTCTGGTGGTGCATTTTTGTTTTTTTGTGTGTGTGCATATAGGCCTACATTTGTGAAATTCCACTCCATGACGCAGCCTACTTAACACAAACGTGACCTGATGTGTCCCGCTGCAAAACAGGTCACAGGTCGTGCAGGCGAGCGTGTGTGTGTGTGTGAGGTCACACCTTGAGCTGCTGAAGTCTCAGTCTCTCATCCTCAATCTCTCTCTTGGCTCGCTCCTGTTCCTCCTGTAACCGCCGTTTCTCCTAAAAGCAGAAAATATCAAAGACTTGAGGTATACTTAAAACACCCTTTCAGAATATTCACACAACCTAACACGTTCCTTCCTACTGTATACCGACACCTGCTTTGCTCTAATGTGGCTTCCCGTTATCTTGATACACTTCAGTTTTGTCAGGGGACGTCACATCTCCCAATAGTTTTTCATGATATCTTATTCCCTGCACTCTTCAGTCTGTCACACAGACTGATAAAGTCTTCAACGCTGATAATGTTAGAATGATTTCTGAAGGATCATGTGAAACTGAAGACTGGAGTAATGGCTGCTGAAAATTCAGCTTAGAATCACAGGAGTAAATTATACATTCAAATATATTAAAACAGAAAACAGTAATTTGAAATTGTAATATTTAAATGTGATTTAAAACCATTAAAAAATCTTGCTGACCCCAAACTTTTGAATGGTTTATGAAATTTATTTTTTAAACAATAAATAGGTTTTGTTTACTTTTTTTTACATAGCCATGAAAAAAAGAAAGTATGTGATAAAGTATGAATCTCCCATACACTGTACACCACACCATACTAAAAGTAATTTTAATATGCAAAAAAAAACATATACGAAGAAGCAAGTGTGCGTGTCTGCCGAAAAGTATCATCTCTCCACCTGGATTGTATTTCTGAACACAATGTTGTCCCGTGTAACCAAAAGCTTTCAATATTGGTAATGCATGCTTAAATGTTGAATTCTGGACATAATCAACCACCCGACTGTCATCGTGACTTGAAATAAATACTAAATTGCATTCGGAGAACATGAATATTTTGTATGTCAGCGAGCAGGTGAAGTGGCTCTTGTGTAGAGCGTCTTTGCTGTTGTCTGGTGTAGTTTTACCTGGTCTGGACAGACTCCATCACACTTAATAATTTAGGGACCACAGAATGAGTCGTGAACACATCTAACACCAGTTTCCATGCCTGTGCGTGCGTTTGTGAGAGACATGCTGTACACTCTTAAAAATAGTTCTTTGTTGGCATCTATGGATCCATGAAGAACCTTTAACATCCATTGCACTAAAGGTTGTTTGTAATGGAAAAACGTTTTTAAATGATTAAATTGTTCTGTTCTGTTCTGTTCTGTTTGAAACCGCTGTTTTTATCACTACAGTCTATTTGTTATCATGCATGCTTCTATTTAAAGCACAATTCATAACGGCTACCTCTGGAAGTCCACAGGTACTGCAATAATAAGTGTTGTCAAACAGCAGCAGACTCTAATATGATGGATGTGTCTGTATGTTTCTGCGTGACACTATTTGCAGGGCTTAAGCGACGCTGTCATTTAAATGGTAAATTGTTCCACTGCACAATGTTGACAGGTTCGGCTTGTCATATAATGATATATGAAATGCAAACATAGCTTCTGTGGGACGTACCGCTATAGCTTTCAGCCGCTGCTGGTACTTCTCTGCTTCATGTTCCATCCTGGACCTGGAATATAAGAGACGTTGGTTGCATTATTTATCTCAGTAAATAGATTTAATTTTAAATTTGAAAACAGTTACTGTATACAGAGAAATACACATTGCATGAATTATTTAAAATGGCTAAATATTTCTATACGTCCAGTATACATGGCTGATCATAATGTAATAAAAATGGTTTGTGGAAGCATTATGAAATTAATATATTTTTGAAAGAAATTAGCATTTTATTCAATAAGGATGCAATTTTTTAAAAGTTGCAGTAAACACATTTGTTACAGATTACTTTCTATTTCACAAATGCTGTACAGCAGACAGCTGTGTAGACTTTGCATGCAATGAGTCAGTTTATGTTGATATTCAGATGAAATTTCATCTTGCGCTTTGTTTTGCGCTTCTCATAAAGTGCTCTCACACAACAGCTCACTTAGTACTATGCATAGATGAATAATAGTTTTTCTTTAAAAGCATGTACCAGCAGATCTTTATGTTCTATTGCTCATTTTAACTTTCCGATCAGTGTCAGATGTCTTGTTTTGTATCAAAATCTCAGAGTGTTCTGAGGACGCTGGAAACTCAGTGATGACTCAGTGAAGCTTCTGCTGTAGCTGACTCTGATATATCTTCATCTTGTTGACGTCCACTTTCTCTCTATTCTGTTTAGATCATCTTTGTTGGTTTTTTCCTTTCAAGATTGTAGTGCATGGAAAAAATAACGTGACAATGCACATTTGACCATTTCTAAAACCACACTTTGACTTGCAATGAAATGCACAGTACTGTTCATAAGTTTGGGGTCAGTACTTTTTAAAGAAATTACAACTTTTATTCAGTTGATTAAGTATGCATTAAATTGATCAACAGTGACAGTATAATATTAAAAAAAAATGTTTCTTCAGTAGCAAATCAACATATTAGAATGACTTTTGGAAGATCCTGTGAGCTAAAAATTCAGCTTTGCATCACAGGAATAAATTGCGTTTTAAAGGGGTCCTATTATGCTTTTTCACTTTTTGAATTTTAGTCAGTGTGTGGTGTGTATGTTTGGGCATAAAAAAGATCTATAAAGTTAGAAATCTCAAAGTTCACTCCAAAGGGTGATATTTCGTTTTTAAAAATCCCTTTTCAAGAACTACAACGAACAGCTCGTTTGGACTACAGCGTCGTTTTTCGGGTGTTATGATGTCACAACGCAGCCCATTAGAATATAATTAAAATAAATCCCGCCTACGGAAATTCAAATGGTTGGGGGGTGGGTAGGGACGAGATGGGGGATTAGCCTAACTTTAGCGATGCAGCGTGGAGAGCTACTTCTGGGATGCTTCAACAAGCCACGGCGTGGCGGTTATAAACACAAGCATTGACTAGAGTTGCCGTGATCTGCTCTGGTGGCCGTGTCGGAGCTGTAACGCGCTGCAGACATGTGCAGTGTGGTAAGAGATTTATTCATCATACAGTGCAAATAGCTTCACTTAATAACGCAAATGTCTTTCAAAATGCCTAAACTTGCAGTAGACTAGACTAGGCTAATCAGTGATGATGTTCTTTGCTTATTTTCTGTAGTTGCTTTTAAAATAACTAAGGAAATGTAAGCATTATAATTAGTAACTTACAATGTTTTTATTCAATTGCTGTCATGTTAAGTACAAATTAAGTCATATTAAAAACATTAGGCTGCTTTTAACCTTATGCTGGAGCTGATTTCAGACAGTGAAACTAAGTATGTAATTAATTAAATAAATTAGCACGATAGTGTCATGTATTGGCGATCTCGCAGGCTGAGGATAGGACCCATCACTACTGTAGCTCCAACTATATCTCAATATTATCCTTAACTATAATGGAGCAGACGGAACTTGCTGTTTTGGCAAGGGGCGTGGCAGTACTGAAACGCTGTCTAAACTGTTTGCCAATCAGAATGCAGTGGGACAGCTAACCAATCACAACACATTTCGTTTTTCGAAAGGCGAGCCTTCAGCAAACCTGGAACTAATCGAGCCATTTGTGTCAGGCTGGGTATTGTAATAATGTAAATTATGTAAAAAATAATACATTTTTCGAACCACCAAGCATGAGATCATGTTCTAGTACACCCCCAAAACAAAATCAAGACTTTGTAAAAGTCTTTAAAATGTATTAAAGGGGACATCGGATTCAGAATTCACTTTTACATGATGTTTGCATATAAATGTGTGGACACAACCACCCTACAATGACAAAAACTATTCACTTTTTTTTTAACACCAAAAAACATTTTCAATTATCAAGCTTTTTTGATTTTCTGAGCAGTATGATGTCACGACTGCTGACAGACACACTGTCCTGTATTATTATATTTCCACCCTCAGCAAGCTTCTCTGCGCTTGAGCAGCTGTAGTGACAACATCTTGTAAGCAGTGCAGGTGTTTTGTAGTTGGATGTAAAAGTGAACATGCGAGTCTTCATTTGTACCCGACATCACAGCCACTGAGGACGCAGTGGATTAGTTTTGTTTTTTGGTGGTAACGTGACACTGAATACACAAAATATGGAAGAGGGGGCGGGGTGAGCAGCAGCTCATTATCATTTAAAGAGACTTGCACCGAAACGGGTTGCAGTGAACAGAGCTGTTTTTAATGAGGCAAAAAGGTGTTGTTTTACTCTATATTTTAATAAACCCTTATTAATATAGTCTAAACATCAGAAAAATATTAGTCTATGCATGAGTTTTCTATGTTAAAAAAGGGAAATAATCATGCGTTATAGATGACAAAAAAGGACACATTTTTTGACTTTGTAGGATTTCTGCGAATTAAAATGCACAAACCAGACACAATAATACCCTACAAATAGAGAAGCGATGGCTCTTTACTAGGGATGTCACAATACTCAATATAATATTGAACCGTTCGGTACGACATCCACGGTTCAATACGCGCTTGTGAATTGCGGTTTTTCAGTTTTGCATTTAATTAACTTCTTTGTTTTATTTATCTCGGAATTTGCTGTGTGTGTACCCGCGATTTCACGTGCTGAAATGAGGAAACGCTTCCCCGCTTCTATTTGAAAAAGCAACACACGCAGAGCATCTTCCATAACATAACTTGTTTTTAATTCACAACATCAGTCGAGTGTTGATTCCTATCACAGAATGAGGCAGACAATAAATTCTATACTCATATTCTATGTATGTCGATTAGCAATGGCTTATGAAAATACCCAAGATGGCTTAAAGAACACAGATAAACCATATATTATTGCAGACGACTGTTTATTTTCCTTACATTTTGTCATTCATAACGTTCAGCGTTATATCTTGTTTTTAATCAGTTACAGCAATAGCGATGCTTTTATCCATATTAGAGAAGATGGAACGGAACGTAATCAGTGCTACTTCTTTGACGCATATGTGTTTTTTTTTGCCCGAGGGCGCCCTCTGTTGTCCAGTAGGAATGAAACCCATTCTATTTTGTGTAAAAATTGAAAAAACAATACCTCTCTCAAAAGAAAAATTAAGCAGACATATACTAAACCACGCTTTTTTTAGTGTAAAGAGGTTTACGGGAGCATTTTGTTAATTTGTTCCAAAAAAAACCCACACTAAAGTAGCAAGATACCAGAACCGAACCGAAAACCGTGGTTAAAAACCGAGGTACGTATTGAACCGTGGACTAACTGTATTGTTGCATCCCTACTCTTTACAGAACATATAATTTATTTTAATTTTGATGTGTCTATTTATAAAGCCTGAAAATAGCACTTACCAGACTAATACTACTGTATTTTTGATGAATAAATTGGTGAGCAGAATAGAGACATGTGAATCACAGATTTCAACCAGCTTTGTATTATTACAATGTCAGTAGTATGAGTTTTTTCATGTTACCAAGATATCCCTATTTGTTTGTTAGCGAAAGTTCACCAGATGATGTAAAACACACCATCCAGCTTGATTTTGACAGTTTCAGTACCAAAACTACGAATAGTACTTCCACATTTTGTATCTCCACTCTTAGCTAGTCTGATGAAGCCCAGTGCATTGTGGGTGTTGAAGTTTTCCCACCTTTTTCACCAGAGACCTTTTTCTGTTTTCTGAAGTCATAAAACACCAAAAAAAAAATCATGTTTCTGCTCCACAGACAGACAACTTTTAATAAAATCCCATCTTGCCAGCAGTGAATTAACCCTTTAACTGACTAAGGCGTTTTCCCCAGGAATCAAACACATGTATTTAATAATATATATATATATATATTATATATCAACTGAGCAAATGTGAAATGTTTTCAGGAAGACATTTTATCATCTTCATAGCTATCATACATGCCTGAAGCGTTAACGGAGAACACAGTTCAACGCAAGAATTTCTCTTTCAGCTCTCAGTGCTGAGAACAGAAGCTGTGTGTTCCCTTCAGGTCACGTTAGACTCGGCATACATGAACTCACACAGACTGAGTCGTTTGATCCTTGTTGATGTTCGTACCTTGAACACCCGCAGAAGAGGGTCTGTTTCTTGGGGAGGGAAAAAATATGGGTGTGTATAATAAATATATGGAAGTGCAAAAGCTAAACAGAATAAACCCACCTTTGTCTGAGTTCGTGCCAACAAATACAGCCAGACCAGTAAATACAGGAAGATTAAACAAAACACTTCTCTTTTCTTTCTGACTGGCTTGTTGCGGCGCTTGTTTTAACACAGGTTGTGGAGACCCCTGGGTTTTTATGGCAGGGAATCACAGGACTTATAAGCTCTTATGTCAAATGAGGCCTTGACTGTGACAAAGAACCTTCCTGTGTCTCTCATGCGCTTTGCGAGTGGGGAGAGATATGCTTTTACCAAGAATGAAAGTGTTTACTCATCTTCTTCCCCAAGGCTAATGGGTAACTTCCAAACTGCCGCGAGGGGAACGGGCTGTCTCATCAGAGTTCTGGAGACAAACTTTGCCGAGAATAGCACCGAGGAATAAACAAAAACGAGCCTTTGATGATTCACTCTCTTCAGGTCTCAACAGAAAGTTCGATGCTAATTAAAATGTGGAGCTCTGCGTATCCGTCAGGCACAAATAAAGAAAAGAGGAAAAAAAGAGAATTAAAAACGAAAAGGGAAAAAAAATGCAAGAGAAAAGGCGAGAAACAATGGGCTTCTCTGCTTTCTCGTTCACACCCGTTATTATCAGGTGTGTCCACCCAAGCTGTTGCTATAGCAACGGCTGCCATCTATAAAGGTGCAATGACACCAATGACACCCGCTTAATTACTATTATGACCGAGAAACTCATCCGGAGAGCTAAATTATGATTATTTAATATGCTAAACATTTCATATCTTATAAATCTGCTGCTGCAAACGTAAGCCTTATGTATTTATGTTTTATAGAGAGAGAAAAAATCTTGATATCCTTAAAACAAAATACACTGAATTAAGAGCAAATAAGATATTATTAGACTTGATTTTAGAAAATAGTTTGAATTTATGTCTTTCCCCTGTGGCAAAACAGATCTTGTTTTAACCATAATCCTCACAAGATTTTGTTAAAAAAAAAAAATAAACTAGATATGTTGTCTGAAAACAAGTCTTAATATCTTAGGGGCCATTTGCAACTAAAAACAGAAAACTTTTCTTTATATGTTCTTTTTATACGTTCTAAAAACAAAAAAACTTTTATGCTTGGGCTTTCATTTACACAAAAATGCATTTTAAAGGAGTAGTTCACTTCCAGAACAAAAATGGACAGATAATGTACTCACCCCGTTGTCATCCAAGATGTTAATGCCTTTCTTTGCTCAGTCGTGGAGAAATTACATTTTTTGAGGAAAACATTTCAGGAATTATCTCCATATAGTGGACTTCAATGGTGCCTGTGAGTTTGAATGAAACAAAATGCAGTTTAAATGCAGCTTTAAAGGGCTCTAAACGATCCCAACTGAGGAAGAAAGGTCTTATCTAGTGAAAAGATTAGTCATTTTCTAAAAAAAAAAAAAAAAAAAATACATTATATACTTTTTAACCTCAAATGCTTGTCTTGTCTAGCTTTGCCATGTGGACGGGTACTCTGTATAATCCGGGTCAATACAATTAGGGTATGTCAAAAAACTCCCATCTCATTTTCTCCTCCAACTCTAAAATTGTTTAAAAATCACTGCGGAAGTACCAACCTGGTGTTTACAAAGTGAACATGCAAAGAAGGTCAAACGCCCTTTACAAAATAAGGTAAAACAGCGACGTAGAATGATTTTGAAGTTGGAGGAGAAAATGAGATGCGGGAGTTTTTCGACATACCCTAATTGTATTGACCCGGATTACACAGACTACACATGCGCATCACAGAGCTAGACAAGATGAGCATTTGAGGTTAAAAAGTATAAAAATTTGTATTACATTTTTAGAAAATGACTGATTGATTCGCTAGAGCCCTTTGAAACTGCATTTTGGATGTTCAAACTCGCGGGCACCACCGAAGTCCACTATATGGAGATAATTCCTGAAATGTTTTCCTCAAAAAACATAATTTCTTTACGACTGAAGAAAGAAAGACTAAAAACATCTTGGATGACAACAGGGTAAGTACATTATCTGTACATTTTTGTTCTGGAAGTGAACTACTCCTTTAGGGCCTGAAAACGTTTCAAAAAGTTTTGAAAAATGGGTTACAAAGTAATTACACCGTTATTGTCTCTGTGTTTGTGAAAATTGGTGAAACTGGTGACATCATGCGCATGCTTATTTAGTCTTTGTGTAGTGTTTCTTTACAAAGTGACACTGCCAACTACTGGCCTGGCATGCATAATACAGCATTTTTAGTCGTTTTTGTGGATCACAAGATCGTTTGACAACTTTGTCAAAATCAAGGCACAATTCTGTTTTAAGGATGTTTTGATGTTTATTTAAAAGCAAGGGGAAAATAGTGGTTAAAAAATAATTGCACTGTGAAGACTAGAACAAAAATGCATTTTTTTTAGCATGTTTAAAACAATTTTAATTATTTTGTAATTTGAATTTCATAATTGTTTTATAGGGTGACTTTCTGTCCTGGGACTACAGCTGAAAAATAGCTTTTGGCTAAATATGGCGCATTTGTAGTAATGTTTATTAATGTGCACAATTCTTGACAAGACTGGTTTTCAGAGAGTGCATATTTTGGCTTACTGCACTGGAAGATTTCCTCCCTTTTTTCAAGTATAATGGACTATTATAGTTTTAAGTATAAACAAGTTAAAACAAGTGGGGAAAAAACTGCCAGTGCAGTTAGAGAAAATATACTTAAAAATGCACTCTATTAAATTCTTAAAGGGATAGTTCACCCAAAAATGAAAATTCTGTCATTTATTACTCACCCTCATGTCGTTCCAAACCTGTAAGACCTTCGTTCATCTTCAGATGACAAATTAAGATATTTTTGATGAAATCCGAGAGCTTTCCGACCCTGCGTAGACAGCAACGCAACTGACACATTCAAGTCCCAGAAAGGTAATAAGAACATTGTTAAAATAGTCCATGCGACATTAATGGTTCAACCTTAATTTTATGAAGCTATGAGAATACTTTTTGTGTGCAAAGAAAACCAAAGTAATGATTTATTCAACAATTTTTTCTCTTCCGTGTCAGTCTTCAAGACGCGTTCATTAGAGTACCATGAAGAGAGTACTGTTGCTGTCTGTGGAGGGTCAGAAAGCTCTCAAGTTTCATCAAAAATATCGTAATTTGTGTTCTGTAGATGAATGGTCTTATGGGTTTGGAATGACATGAGGGTGAGTAATTAATGACAGAATTTAATTTTTGGGTGAATTATTTCTTTAACAATTCTAAGCATCTTATGAAGTGTTGCTTCTGAAAATTTGCATCTTCTAAGATTTATAGATTTTACTACAAATACTAGATATCAAGTCAAAAAAATAAAAGACTAACTAAGGAGTCATTTTGTGTGTGGGTGTGCAAAAACTACTAACTAGAAACTCATGACTGTAGTCTTCAAATGAAGTCATGCCGCAGAGCACTTGTAAATACAGCATTGAGCAGAAATGACATGGTTTTAGGTCAAATATGTGTGCTGGGGCCGGTCGGACGGTATGTATATTTACCCTGCTGGAGACCAGGCCTGACTGACTGACATACCCCACTGGAAACCGTGAGAGATGAATAGAGCCTCAGGGAGAAGGGAATCATGGGAACTGAGATGAAACAGTCTCTCACCTTCAGATGCACACACACACACACACACACAAACACTGGCACGCCCTCCACCACTAATGTTCACAATTTTCAAACGCTTACATGAAGGAAGTCTGCAAATGTAGCAGAAAATATAATAATGGCTCTTTCATCATAGCCACACTGTTGTAATCTCCACTACCCATTCTTTGAATTATGCACATTCATGAGAAACCGCAGTAAACCCTGAGGAAACACAAAGCGAGTCAGCACCGTCTTTGTGCATTTTCTTTAAAAGTTCTCTCCTTCTCCTTCTCTGGCTCAATGTCAGCTGCACATAGAAAGAAGTTGTTGAGAAATTAACAAAGCTTTGATATGCATCTTCGCTATACACACAATCACTAACGCTCCCACATGTTTGCCAGGGCAGTGCTACAATATGTGGTTGCTAAGGTATTGAGAGTGGTTGTGAGCTCATTACTATGTGGTTGCTAGGGTATTTTGGATGATTGCATGATGGTTACTTGCTAGTCAAAACAGCCCACCCACAAGTCTCTCTGATATTCTGTTCTCTGGATAAGGCTCTGCTCTCAGTGTAAGTCTATTGTTGTTGGGGTTTTTTTTGTGCCCAAAAATCTTGAAGGAATATCATGGAAGCCTGTTTCTGCCACTAAATAAAAAAAAGGTGACTTTTCTGACGTTTTTCTCAGAAGTGCATGATATAAACTCACAATTCTTTCTCAATTCTCAATTTTTTCTTGCGAATGCGAGTTTGTATCTCCCAATTCTGACATTTTTCCTCGCAAATGTGAGTTTGTATCTCCCATTTCTGACTTTTTTTCTCAGAATTGTGATACAAACTCACAATCGTGGGGGACAAAGAGTTTATATCTCACAATTGGAAAAACATGCCTCTACCTGCTTTATTGCAAAATTCTAAAAACTTTTTTTTAATAGATAAATAAAGTCAATTTTTTATGCGGTTCCTTGCATAAAACTATGTTATGACCTTAAAACACAAGTAAACATACATATTGACATTTGCGTCACATAACCAACTCTACATGTATGGCTTCTCTGACGTAGTAAACTTGCTCGTTAGCTCACCTGGTAAAGCACTGAATGTGACGTGGAGACTTCAAGTACGAGTCCTTTTTTAAGGACCTTTTTGAGATTGTAAATCGCAATCCTGACTTTTTTTCTCAGAATTCTGAGATATAAACTCGCAATTGTGAGTCCAATTCTAAGGGGGGAAAAGTTTCAGTTTAAATTCAGACTTAATAACTCGCAACAGCATGTTATAAAGTCAGATTTGTGAGATATAAACTCAATTGTGACTTTATATCTCAGTTTAATTTCTCAGAATTGCAACTTTATTTCTGAGAATTGTGAGTTTAATATGGCAATTCTGAGTTTATAACACAGTACTGACTTTATAACTCGCAATTACGAGTTATAATCTCACAATTCTGAGAAAAAAGTCAGAATTGCAAATTTGTATCATGCAATTCTGAGAAAAAAAGTTGCAATTACCCTTTTTTTATTCAGTGTTGGAAACAGGCTTCCATAGAATACTCTAGGTTCAGTACAAGTAAAGCTCAACAGCATGTGGGACAATATTGATGCTACAAAAATGAATTTGATAATTAATAACACTTCTATCCTTTTCTTCAAATATCCAGATTACAGTGATACACTTTAAGGGAAGGCCAATTTGTAAACATTACACTGTAAAAAAATTAAAATACACTTATATAAAAAGGAAAATTCCTTCATATTAATGCAGTACTTTTTTTTTTAACAAAAGGAAAATATAGTCACAAGACATAGACAATATGTGTTAACATGGTGTGGAAAAGTTATATTCAACTTTACACCATGAATCCTAAAACAACAATTACTTCTATGGCTTTAAAGTTGTAATAATACAATGCTGAAAATGTTTTAATAAGAATATGAAATTACAAGCTTCACATTTCTGCTTTTAAATTGCCCGCATTCACTTCCATTATAAATGTCTCACCATAAGCTTGATTTTTACTTTATTTACAAAAATGATAGACAATTAAAAATAAATTGTTACAATCAACTTTCAACAATTGCTTGGAAAAAAACTGCACCTCTCAAAAACAACTTTATGATAATAACAGCTATTATTCATGTCTGTAGAACAAACTGTACTGGACAGGTTATGCCTCAAAATGTAATATTTAGGGTCAGAAGTTGTATAAAAATCCCAAACCCCTTAGTATTTTGTTTTGGCCAACAGAAACAGTGATACTTTCTTTAGCAAACAAGACTAAAATGCAACATAAAGTAAATATTTAATACCCTTCAGGTGAAATAGCTGTAGTTTAACTGCGAATCATCATCTGTCTATTTTCTGCCTGGGTAACTTCATTATTCATGATGCGTTACTAAATGTACAGAAATCAAGCTAATAACATGAGCCGTCAGCGAGCAGCGAATGACTAATGTGACAATCCAAACAGCAAGTATAGAGCAGCCACGCGGATGCCACCGCCATCAAGCGTGTGCCTCTGGCGCAGTGTGACACACTTCCCCACACCATCCTGCATGCTTTCTGCTCTCATACTCTTCATTTTCATGAAGCGCTGTGAGTTTACCTCATTTTAGCCCCAGATGACTGAGCAGACATCCTCCACAGCTGTGCTACGACCCAGTGCTTGGCTGAGTGAGCTGTCAGCCATGACTGCACTCTGTGGCGATGAACGCTGTTTATCGATAATGCTAGGAATGGTTTGGTAGCCTTAGCAACAGCTGAATGTAAAAATATGACTGTTTACTGCTGAGCTGCACTTCAAGACTCTTTAAGCTGCTGACCAATGTATTTCGATGTTTCATAAGACAACTCATGGAAAACATGCCTCTACCTACATTATTGCAAAATTCTATATAGATAAATAAAGTCAATTTTCTTATGCAGTTCCTTGCATAAAACAATGATCTCAAAACACTAATACATTTTGACAATTGCATCACATAACCAGCTTCACATGTATGGCTTTTCTAAAATAGTAAACTTGCTCATTAGCTTACCTGGTAAAGCACTGAAGCCCTTTAAAATGTAAGACTTTTTTAAAGACTTTTTTTTAAGAATGAGTAAAGAAAATTTAAGATTAATTTAAGATCCTTAAATCAAGATATATTTATTGTAGATGCAAAATGACATAAGAAGAGTAGGGCTATCAAATGATTTATCACGATCTATCGCATACAAAATAAAAGTTTGAGTTTGCCTATATGTTTGTGTACTGTCGTGTAATTATTATGTATACGCATAAATTAATGTATATATTTAAGAGAAATGTGTTATGTACAAAATATTTTTATTCATATATCATATAAATTATTTGAAAATTATAATAAATACATATACTTTTTTTATTTTCTAAAATTTATCAGAATAAAGTAAGTTCATGATTATAACAAAAATCTGCCAATGGAGTCTGAAAAATAAACTTAATTCAAAGGGAAAACAATATATTATTAGAAGTTCATTTTGCATCTCCAGCAAATGTATCTTGATTTAGGGATTATTTGAACACACTGAATGCAACATTTAATACCACAACTTTATGAATTTAAGACTTCCTGCTTTGATTTCAGGCCTGAAAGGGTGAATTAAGACTTTTTAAGACTATTTTAAGACCCACAGAAAACCACTCTCAATTATTGAGTCACAACACTCAATTAATGACTGAAAGTCTTCTAAACTGGTATGGTTGCATCAGCAAATGCACTTAATCACATTTGCTAGTGTATGTTCAAATGCAATAGAGACAATTAATTTGATGCATTTTATTAATGTGAACTGCAGCGATACATACAACCAATGTAATGAAACACTATGAAACTTTTTCAGTTTAAAATATCCACTGAGTAAAGGCATGTTCAGTACACTTTGGAAGTGTCGCAAACCATGCAAGAAACAACGTAAAATCATTTTGCATAAAGTCACAGGCATATTTTCCGGCATGCTTGGGTTGTTATCTGGAATTTAAAGGATTTAAAATAGATAATGTACTCACCCCCTTGTCCAAAATGCAGTTTAAATGCAGCTTCAAATGATCCCAAATGTGGTTGTAAACAATCCCAACCGAAGAAGAGGGGCTGCATTTAAACTGCATTTTGTAAGTTCAACCTCAGGGCACCATATCAGTCCATTATATGGAGAAAAATCCTGAAATGTTTTCCTCAAAAACACAATTTCTTTACGACTGAAGAAAGAAAGACATGAAGATCTTGGATGACAAGGGGGTGAGTACATTATCTGTTTTGTTCTGGAAGTGGACTTCTCCTTTAACCTACCAATTCGTTAAAAAGCAGCTATCACACCGCTAGTGTCAACTAGCATGTTGAAAAGATGCCTAGCAGGAATTCTGACAGCCGTACTAGAGCTCACCATCCGATGAGAAATCTGTCAACAGGGCACCTGGAGCAGGGCACGCAGCCCTCCGCGGGGAGAGGAAACACATCTGCGCTCAACTAGCCTTGAAAATCGACGGCCGAAACGGCAACAGGAAGCTGCATTGATGCGATTGCTGAGTGTTTGTAGTCTTGACCTGGCTGCGTGTTCATTTCCCACATTTGTGCATGCAGTGAATTTCAAACACAGCATTAGCCACTGGCAGCTTAATACCAGCAGTCTACTGTAATAAACACTTCCCAACAATAACAATATTTTCAGATATCTCTATGGCAACTGCTCATTTCTTCTCCAACCTAGAGGTTAAATCCTGCTGGTAGTGATTGTACTTTTAAACTCATCTGGACTTCACGCAGTTCCAGACATCTAGTTTTAACGATGTCTCCCTTTGCTATCAACTACATACATGAGGACTTTGAAACACCTGAACTTGTTGCTGACACTTAATGTTATGTCTTGCTGTTTTTCACTAGGCTATGTACTGTACCTCAGATCCACTTTCACTGCAGTACATTTCTAGAAAGTATGCATGCATTTGCACTGAGAACAGGACAGGCTTGTTTGCAAGCTGTCTTTCAACTTGACGTGCCAATGTTACGTCATGGCTTGTCTTTGACTTACAACCAGTTTATCTCTTCCTTGCAAAGTTGACATGCTCTGCATTAGCATGACATCAGTATGTAACTGTTGTTGAAAGCCCGTTCCCCGTATGTCATTCCTTACACCCCACATTTAGGTACATGTTGAATGATCTGACCTGATTCTTAAAAACACAAGCGTATTTATCAGATTTTTCTTGGCGTGAAGAACAAGTCTTTTGAGTTGTACTGAGAGACACCAAAAAATGTGTTTCTTATTGTACTGCATAATCCATATTGTCTAGTTTGAATGCCAGTGGTTGTTTTGTGCGCCAGCAAAAGCAAAGCTCTTTGTGGAGGCTTCACAAAACAATCTAGGAGTCCAACGGACTGCCATTTATTACAGTACAATGTCTTGTGACCTAAATGAGGCAGAGATTATACAGTATATACAATAGCGGGAATGTGGTGCGTATGAATGCTCTGTGATTATGTAAATGCAAAGCATGTTATAACAAGGATATATCTGCGGTTAAAACAGTGAATGCTTTTTGTACATTTAAACATGGTAGAATTCAAGCATTCATTTTTTGCTGCTAGCCTGAGAATGCATTGTATGTTTTTAAATATTAACAATAAAAGAAAACTAAGAGACACAAGACAAAGAAGAGGTTAAAATGTCATGAGAGAGTTACTTTTCAAAAAATGTTTTTCTCCCATATCCTAATGCAGGCCTTTTTACATCCTATCCAGCTTATTTTTAATGTAAGAAAGAGTGCAGACATTTTTAACTTGAATGTGCGAGGCCTCTAGTCTCATCTGCTTCCAGTTATTTTTGCTGACAGTTTTTGACAGCGATTTCAAATCGCTGTTAAAGAACGGCCTAAATTACTTGAAAGCAATAATAAACTATAATAATTCTGTACATTTACTATGTACATATCAGGATTTTTCTCTTTAAGAAACGAAATTTAGGTCTGTTCATTTCAAAAAAACCTTTTGTATGGCTTAAGTAGATTTGAAATATACAACACAGGGTGTATAGATCACATTTATGGTGCTTTTTTTGGACAGTGTGAATTGCTTTTAAATTTAAAGAGCAGCATGGATATTCTGGTAAATAATATTCTCACCAGTGTGTGAGAATGAGTAACATATGAAAATGAGTAATGAGTAATGACACAGTTCTTTTTTTTTCAAATTAAAAGGTTGTCATTATTTACTCACCCTCGTGTTGTTCCAAACCTGTATGAATTTTATTTTGAAGAATGCTAGTAAACAAACTTGTATAGTTGCTGCTATAACCATTTACCTCCATAGTATTTTTTTCTCCATACTATGGAAGTCACTGAGGACCATCTACTGTTTGGTTACCAACATTCTTCAAAATATCTTCTTTTGTGTTCAACTGAAAGAAGAAATTTAGGTTTGGAACAACGTGAGGGTGAGTAAATGATGACAATTTTTTTATTGTTTGTTTTGGCTTAACTACACCTTCAAGGCGTAATACAATATGAAATTACTATATTACATGATTAAACATTCATAACAGTGAAACATCAAATTAGCTCTCCATTTTAAACATGCTTGCAGTGGTTTGTGTCACTCTCTAGTCTGAGTAAGTTTCGGCTTTCTTTGCATTTACTTCATCAGCAGAGCCCTGGTTCATATTTCTGACTTTATTACTTCTCTGGGGGCAGCTCTTCTACGAGCATCGATTCACTGCGGCTGTTTTCTGCAGTCCTGCCCCGTTTCGATTCTCCTTAGGCCAGAGACACCAAAATAGTGTTTGTGGAATTTGACCGTAGTACTCTAGAACGCAGTGCTTTTGTGTGTGAGTATGCATAAATGTGTGTGTGTGTGTGTGTTACACTGGGGGGTATGAAAGGAATTTAAAACGTTTAGTATGGCGGTTGTAACAACGCTGCCAGGTCTTTGACTGAGTGACACTGTAAATGGGCAGCGTATGAAAACACAGGATTCTGTGAAGTCTGTGCGTGAATCCAAACACAATATGAATGTGTAAACGTGTGTTAAAGTGACTGTATGTCACAAACAGTGCAAGACTGCCCTGAGGGCAGATTCCAAAAGGTGATATCACAGGCTATGATGACATATACGCCTGGAAACAATACAAAACAGAAATAATGTGACACTTTCTCACAGGTGCTATATGTACTGTAAACCAGGTTTGGAAATGAAGGGGGCCTGGGGAAAAAATGCCATCAGAATGAACAAAAATAAACCAAATTCCACAAAAAATATTCTTGTAGTTTCATAAAATTATGGTTGAACCACTGATGTCACATTGACTATTTTAACAATGTGCTTACTACCTTTCTGGGACTTGAACGTCAGTTGCGTTGCTGTCTATACAGGGTCAGAAAGCTCTCAGATTTAATAAAAAATATCTTAATTTGTGTTCCGAAGATGAACGAAGGCCTTATGGGTTTGAAACGACATGACGGTGAATAATTAATGGCAGAATTGAAAATTCCCTTTAATGCAAAGTTCTATCATGAAACTCTAGATGGCGTAGGCCAATATAATCACATAATCATTCACATGGCACATCTGATTGCCTTTAGTTGCATTAGCAGCCAATGAGCTTGCTGCTTAACATTCAAATATTTGGATAGTGCTTGCTGCAGCACTTCAGTAACCCTCCACCTTCCCCAGCTCCACCTGTGTAGGTCCGATACAGGGTATGGGGGTAATTTCATGCATGTTATATGTGCAGCAGCATTTCTTACATGCTCACAGCAGCATGTCTGTGGATATATTGGCCCTAGCTCTGCAACAGCAGCATATTTCACAAGATTAAACACATTAATATTGCTATATTACCATGCTGAACTTTCAATCATGACAGAAATAAGGTAACTATAAGGCCCTGTTTACACCTGGTATTGATATGTGTTTTCACCGAGCCGATCACAAGTGGACAACGCTAAGTACAGGTGTAAACGGGGTGTAAAACGTTTTGAGCTTGTCCACTTTTGACCACATCCAAAGGTGGTCGAAAACACATTCGATCAGATTGCTGTTGTAGTGTAGACGCACGTGGTTGAATGCGTTCGAACAGCTGCTAAAGACCGCCTACTGACCTAACACATATTTACTGCGAAATGTACAAGGACGTGCGCTTATCAGATGGGATTTAAACATTGATGGGCCGAAACAAAACTAAAGAGGCTGCTCTCCGCATTTCTCTTTTGTCTAATTTTGTGAACATGTGAAATTTGTCTGAGCTTATGTCTTCCATTGCTCTGAAATACCTGAAAAACCCCATACATATACATGAACAAAACTTTGCGCAGCATGTTTGCTAATAACACTAGCAGCAGTAAGTACAAGTGCATGATAACTTTAACCCTCCCACTCCTGTTTTGACGCCGACAGAGGGATTCACTCATTTACCCTCCTCTTGATGTGATCAGCACCACGGAGGGAAATGTGGTCAAAAGTGGACAGAAGAGACAGATTAAAATGCAAAGTGTAAACGGCTATGTGTCTCCATTGTCCACTTGCGATCCGATCGACCAAAACACATCTTAATACCCAGTGTAAACAAGGCCTAAAATCGCGCTTAGAAAAGTAAAAAATGCGACTGGAATCAAATCTAAATATTGCCCCTTAATGGAAAAGTTAATTTCTGACCTTGTTGTTAATTGTCCTCTTGTGCAATCACAATTTCAGTCTGAACTCATCAAAAAAGTATGTTATAGTAATTTCCGTCACAGGCCGATTTCTTTTCGTTTGACCCTCCGGCCTGCAACTTCAGTCCAGCCACTGGTGTAATAACATTTCTTAAACCTCTCTAGGGAGGACCAGAGGTTGCTGGCCAGCAGACAGCTGACTTTGTCGGCCTCCCTGGGCGTCTCTCTTTCTTGTTTGGGATGTTATTGAGCTGCACCAAGCTGCTAGAAATGGATCAATGGCCTCTCTGTCAGGTGCTCCTCTGCGCTAAACGTTAGTAGCCCCTTACAATAGAGTCTCTGTTCAGACAGGAACAAGCTCTTCACAACCTCCAAAGCTCTCCATCTGTAATATCCTCTGCATGGCTCCACACCCAGCCAAGACTCAATGAAACTCATAATGGCGATATTGCACCTTCATAGAAGCTCGAAAACATGTTTTCGAACGCTGGAGTTCAGACACCTTCACTAACCTTAAAATGGAATGCTTGGAGAGGAGGGAGGGTGTGTGTCTATTCAGTGCCTGCAGGATGGGCTCATGACCATGATCTAATGAGTCAGATAACCTGACGGTGTCATCAGACCAGCCGCTGTTTTCGGTAGTGTTTGGTTTAATGTTTGTTTAATGAGAGTCTCAGGCTGATGGCACACCCTCGGACCTCCCACTGACCAATCGCTGACAGGCTGATGCATACTGCGCACAAAAATACCAAAAGCTTTCTCTAACTAACTCAGTTTAGCTGGCTTTGCACAATTTCAGTGAATCATGGTGTACACGTTTTCATCAGTCTGGTCATCAAGTTTGGTATAACAAGGTTGCCAGGTTGGAACTCTTTTTATATGTCAGTCAAAGTGCAAAAATACATTTTGGCGAATCTGCAAAATGTTGATTATTTTACCAAAATAAGAGGGACTTATTATACTGACCTGAATAAGACATTTCACATAAAAGACATTTACATATAGCTCACAAGACAAAAAATTACCACATTCAAAAGTTTACATACGCTTGATTCTTATTACTGTGTCGTTACCTGAATGATCCGGATGAGCTGTGGATCATTCAGGTAACAACACAGTATTAGGAAACAAGTATGTACAGCGTTATTTTCTCTTATTCAGGTCAGTACTAAATAAAAAATAACACGCATTTTGTATGATCCCTCTTATTTTGGTAAAATAATTAACATTTTGCAGATTCTGCAAGGTGTATGTAAACTTTTGACTGTAGTGCATACAATTCGTTTACTTTTTTTTCAAATCTTTATGGCTTTTTGTCTTTTCCTTAACACAAATGAAGATATTTTGAAGAATGTTTAAACTGTTTTTGCCCCTACAAAGGAAGTCAATGGGGTCCAAAACAACATTTATTCATATTGACTTTCACTTTATGGACAAACAACACATTTTTCCAAAGAAGAAAAAAGTATATACACATCTGGAATGAGATTAAAGTGCGTAACTCTTTGTGTCACAATTTTTGGGTGATCTATCCCTTTGATATCTTATTCAGCGTTGATTTACAAGTATGTTTACCCTGTTCCAAAGATTTTCAGATATTTTAACTGGAACATTAAACAAAAATACTCACTGAGGATTGGATTTATGTAGTGGTGTCTGTCTTTTCCTGTTGGGCTATTTGTGTTCAGCATGTAAATGCTCTGAAATGTCATACAAAAAACAACAAATACAACAGTGGTTGGTCTTTACCTGCTGGTAATGTTCCAGTACAGACAGCCAAAAATCTGACTTCGTGAGACTACTTGGATGTCATCAAAAGTACCTAAAGATTTTTGGATGAAGGCTGGTAGTAAATCAGAAACTGGGTTCTTGCACAAGCACTAAAACAAGATGAGTCAATAAGTCATACAGTGAGCTAATCATCAAGCTGGGATTCTCACCACTAAGTCTCTAGATACTGCAAGCACTGCAATCCATCAGCTTAACAGGAGAGCCGGTGAGATTTTAACATGAGATTTAACACTGCATGAGTTTATTTCATGGTGGATTCCAGGTGTCAGATGGAACATTTCTAATATTCTGTCGCTTGCACTATGTCTAAGCAAGCTTCGCTTAATCAATTTAGGATGTTTGTCAAAGTGCAGAGGGAAAAAAAAAGAAATGAAGGCACATTAGGAAAGGTCAGCCTTCATCAAAATGCATAAGACGACAGTTCAGCTAATTATAAACTGGAAAAGCTATCAAATCCTCTGATTCATAAGAGGATTTCAAATTTAAACAGTGCAACCAAATGCGCTTTAACGTTGCTGCAAGTTGTCAAATCTCTGGCAGGTTCTGCAAAATGTCACCTTCTGGGCTGTCTATAATCTTCTGAAGCCATGCAGGATAACTTCACTATCAATTATCATCGAAGATTATTTTTAGAGACTTCATGTTCATTTTTCTTTATCAAGCCAAGCCTCTAAGCTCTGTTTGAACAGCTTGCGAGAAACGCGGCCATGTGCAAGCAAAGGCCACGGATCGAGATGCGACTTCTGAGTCATGGCTAGATAACCACAAAACACCACTGCAGGCACAGCGTGCAACGTGCATGTTAGCACCATGCTATGTTACCACGACGGAACAGATGTCAGCTGTCTTAAATGAATGATAAAAGGCTTTATTAAGTTTCCCTAATGCACATGTTTACAGAATTGTTACGTTTTTGAAAACATGCTGCAAAGGAATGTCTCAAACGTTTGTTATGGTACAAACACGCTTGTGGCTTCGAAGGGCGGAAAAAGGAGTGTTTTGTGCTTTTTATTTCCCTCTTTCTAGGACACTCACAGACACACACACACATTACAGAGGAAGGGAAGAGCCCTTGTCAAGGACAGGAATGCGAGAGCTTTGCCCTCTCTCTCTCTGGTGGAGTGCCCAGATTCTTTATGCTTTTTGGTCTGTTTTTAATTCAATCCTCTAAATCAAAAAAACACCTCCAAGCTATGTTTCTACCAAGCTTATTTTCAGTCAAATGTTTTTCTTGTTCTTTTTTTAATGATGCAATTAAACTGGGCATTTGAACAGTCTGAGGAGATTTCACAAAACAGCTGCGCCACTTTGTGCATTGCATTTTACCGCAAAAATGTTCTTATTATTCACTAACCACCCGCAATCCAGTTTATCCAGACATTACTGGCATTGCACTGCACTATGCAAATTATAAAGTCAATGTCATTATTTTCATGCAAACACATCTCCTTTCTATGTAAATTAGGCTTCGCACCTTACACTAAAGGGCATACATTAAAAAAATGTTCAGCACACTTTAGGCATATTAAAGAACTGGTTCAAGTACCTGGAATGCAGGTTGCTCAGAGGTTCTTAGTTCAATTATGTAGAAGCGCACACTTTGTCAAGTATAAACATGTTTCAGATGTTTGCTCTAAATTTTCTCAAGAGAAATAAAAATAGACACACAAGAGTCAATTGTTGACAAGTGTAGTAAAATTCTTCCAGGATGTAGTGAGCTGCCAATGTAGGCAGCATTTCAAAACATTATAATGCAGGCATGTTCACAATGCAATGATTGTTTGTAAAGCTTGACATGATAATTATGTAGCCCCCTAAGATATCTTAACCAGCATCACATACAATTTTCACAAAGAAAGCAATCCCAGAGTGTACAGCTAAGCGCTCAGTGGAAAAAATGGTGGACAGAGCAAGAAAAATGTTGTACTCCAAGTATGTATGTGCTATATTTTTCAGCTTATTAAGTCATTGCATCGATTCGCTTTGTGCCTGACAGACTAATTGTTAGCTTGGCAACAAGCTAAGTACTGAAGACAGTTATGAGTCAAACTGGATATAATTCAAATTGTTCTCACTGAGGCCTTTTATAGACAGATTTCTATTACTGGTCAAAATTGGAATAATTATGATGTTTAATGTTTTTAAAAGAAGTATTTTTTTGCTCACTGAGGATGCATTTATTTGTTCAAAAATACAGTAAAAACTGTAATATTGCGAAATATTATTTCAATTTAAAATAACCATTTTCTATTTTTTATATTTTAAATTGTGGATTATTCCAGTGATGCAAAGCTTTTGTTTTTTTAAACATTAAAGGAGAAGTCCACTTCCGGAACAATAATTTACAGATAATGTTCTCACCCCCTTGTCATCCAAGATGTTCGTGTCTTTCTTTCTTCAGTCATAAAGAAATTATGTTTTTTAAGGAAAACATTTCAGCATTTTTCTCCATATAATTAACTGCTACAGCGCCCTTAGTTTGAACTTCCAAAATGCAGTTTAAACGCAGGTTCAAACGATCCCAAATGTGGTTGTAAACGATCCCAGCTGAAGAAGGGTCTTATCTAGCGAAACAATCAGTTATGTCATTAAAAAAATACAATTTCAATACTTTTTAATCTCAAATGCTCGGCTCGTCTTGCTCTGCCTGAACTCTGTGTATTCTGGTTCAAGACAGTTAGGGTATGTCGAAAAACTCCCATCGTATTTTCTCCCTCAACTTCAAAAATCATTTCAAAATCACTCTAAATCACTGCAGAAGTACCAACCCAGTCTTTACAAAGTGAACATGCAAGGAAGATCAAACACCCTTAACAAAAAAGGTAAAACAGCGATGTAGGATGATTTTGAAGTTGAAGGAGAAAAAAACGATCAGAGTTTTTCGACATTTCCTAACTGTCATGAACCAGACAAAAAACAGTTCACGCAGAGTAAGAGGAGACAAGCGTTTGACATTAAAAAGTATATAAATTGTGTTATTTTTATGAAAATAACCAATTGTTTCATTAGATAAGACTCTTCTTCATCGGCTGGGATCGTTACAACCACATTTGGGATCGTTTGAAGCCGCATTTAAACTGCATTTTGGAAGTTCAAACTCGGGGCACCATAGAAGTCCACTATATGGAGAAAAATGCAGAAATGTTTTTCTCAAAAGACATAATTTCTTTACGCCTGAAGAAAGAAAGACGTGAACATCTTGGATGACAAGGGGGTGAGTACATTATCTGTACATTTTTGTTCTAGAAGTGCACTTCTCCTTTAAAAATTTGTAATTATACTAATAGACCTTTAACCTGTTGTGTAAAAAAAACAACTGAAGCACTAACATGAGTGTGTCACTCATGTCAAATCTATGTGAACAAAACATTATATATTCAGAATTTAAAATCGTAAAGTTTACTAAGCAAATTCAAAGGTGGAAAAAAGCAGGTAACAAAAGACACCCAGATGGTGAGGCACCTGTTCTGACGGGCCCTGACAGCGCCGTGGGGCTTTAGGCATTAAGAAGCACGTCACCTCTCTGTAAAAACAGCCGACATTCCACTTCTGCTGCACATCACCTAGATTCACAGGAACAAACAGCTCTGAAACTGAGCCTGAGAGCATAAAAATAAAGCTTTTATTTATTTATCACCTTAATATTGCAACATATTCTGCATCACTGTTGTGCCCGTGCTCAAACCGTTTATTGCTGATACATGTGCTTAGATGACAGCGGTTTAACATTACAGTGTTAAAGTGAACTTCTGTTTCACCAAAACTTTTCCGGACATTGTCTTTTACAAACACACCCAGTAATATTGCAAAATTATAGTCTTGGCTTGAGACAGCGTGTCCACATACCAAACAATCCAATCTGATTGGCTGGATACAATTTCAGACAAGGTCCACAGGACTTTATCTATAGATGCACAGATATTTCAGCTTGAGAAGTAACGGTAAGCTGATAATTATTGTCATTATAAAAAAAGATAAATGACCAATATTGAAATAAATATTGAAAAAAAATTTACTTGCATATACACTGCCGTTCAAAAGATGGTTAACGTTAAGATTTTTTTAAAGAATTCTTTTATGTTCATCAAGGCTGCATTTACTTGATTAAAAATACAGAAAAAACAATAATATTGTGAAATATTATTACAATTTAAAAGAATGGTTTTCTGTTTTATTATATTTTAAAATATAATTTATTCTTGTGATGCAAAGTTGAATTTTCAGCATCATTACTCCAGTCTTCAGTGTCACATGATCCTTCAGAAATCATTCTAATATGCTGATTTATTACTTTTATTATCAATGATAAAAATAGTTGTTCTGCTTAATATATTTTTTGGAAACCGTATTTTTTTTTTCAGGATTCTTTGATGAATAAAAAAAAGAAAAATCTTTTCTAACAGTCTTCTGTAAGTCTGCAGTATAAGTCTGCTATCACTTTATATCACTTTAACACATCCTTAGGGAATAAAAGTATTAATCTCTTTCTTATTATGCACTGTATGACCTCATGTCATATACCAATAACTTTAACCACAGTTACAATAAATTATAATACTTATCTATTCATTGTTACACCTTAGGAAAGAATACTACATTAAAACACAAATGACAAACAACCAACTTCAGATGTAACAAGGAATCTTGAAAAAATATAATGCATTATGTACATTATGAATACCTTTATAATGCATTAATAAAGGAAATGTTTATTATAAATAAATAAATAATTTAAAATACTTTAATTTAACATTTTCAATTAGTTTTGTTATTTGCTAACAATTACTTTTAATAGTGTTATTAAATGAATGTTTTCAAGATACTTTTTTAAAGATTTTTTAACTTCAAGTCAGCATTAGATCCTTGACCATTAGGTCCTTGACCAGAACATGCTGCAATGTGGGTCTGGAATAATTTATGCCAAATCAACCAGATTACGACATCTCAGGACAAATAAGGATTTTAAACACAATAACCTTCAGCACACTGTGAATATCTACATGAAGATAAGTTACTAATACCGCTATCTGACATTCATCCGCGCTTCTTTTAAGCTCCGGTGTCAATTATTCATTTTGACTTTAATGAACAGAGACTCAGTAAGCCACAGTCAATGATTAAACATCTCTTTCCCCAACGGGAACTCAAAGCACACTTTCCCTCCTGCACTTTCATAATGAATCATTTCAGGATATTCCACCAGACTCTTGTGATCACGGCAGGCAGGCAAAGTGACATGTAACGGCATGCTGCTGTTGTTGTCTGGGATTAGTGATTTTTTTAAACAGGTTTAGGGAAGAATGTGAGACCAGCCTAATCCTGCCTAAACCAAACGCACTGATTGCCATCAGCACACTTTAGCACCAGGACGCGGGGAACATACTTCAACCATGTCATTATACTCTGTCAAAGTTATTATTGACCTTCCTCACATACTTGTGTCCACCTATAAATGGCCTTGTTTCATTTAAGCGGCTAAAATTCCAGCTGTGCCCCTGTTTTCCTGCAGTTAAAAACACTGTGAAGACTAAGTGTGCACCTACTTGTGCAAACCAAACTATGCATTCGACTAATAGTCCATTAAGTAATAATTATGTAGTCCATTAGATGCCTATATGGAACATTTCTGAAGTGATTAAGCAACAATTTGTATAAGACCTTATGCTGAATTAAATGCACATATCTGTCTGCTCTGCCGATCCAATCAAACGCAGTAATGAGGTGGTAATTGTGGGAAATTACAACCGAAGATGGAAATGCCCTTCTCCCCTTTATGAGTGTTTAAAGTCAACATGAAATCAGAATTGATCCTGTTTACTTTTTTAAAGTTATTCCAAAGAAAGAAAATGTTTGTCTTTGTAATCTTTCAGTGATTTTTAGCTAATGTAACCCAGGCTTTACAGGCTATTGGTTAATGTTAACCCTTTTTAAATAGCAAAAATTATTCCAATATTAAAAATGAAAAAGTAAAAGCCTTCTCAATCTATAATGTAGTATTTCAGGAAGCAAAATCTATAATCTAATCAATTCCTATAAATCAATTTCTGACCTTTTGTTCTCACCGAACATCTAGCTTTGCTCAGATATGTATCACAGCAACACAATGCCGTTTCATGTTGACTTTAAACCTGACTTTGTACGTGTGTGCAGATTGCATGTGTCACTCTATTCTGTTTTTATGTTAAATATGAACTTTTTCTGTCTATTAAAAAACATGTCTGCCCTTTAGAGTCCAACATCACTGAGTCATTGTTTTGTCTCAGTGGATTAAATGTCTAATGTTTAACACACACGTGCTTCTCCGCTGCCCTTGAGTTTGCTTTAGCAAAGACAAATCAACCATCAACACAAAGCGTCGCTCAAAATATGATTATAAAGTGTTGGGAAAACAAAGACTCATTTTAAGACCTCTCCAGCACGTTTGAAGTTCTTCCCTGCTTTTCCTAAATAAACATAAACCTGTTTTGCTCTTCTGGTTGGCTCGCCTTTGGACATATTTCACCAAAGACCCTAAAGGAAAAATCTGACATTATATTTTTGAGATCAGTAAGATTTCTCTGGATTGTGACATTATGCATTAAGAAAAGTAGGCACATCTTGTCCCTAGTAAAAAAATAATAGATTTAAAATGCATTTATTTTAGTTCCACTTTAGCATAATCAAATAATCAAGTATATCTTTAGTTGGACTTCAGCTCTACTTCTGCACAATTAAAGTGCATTAAGTACAAAATTTGTTTTTCCAATTTAGTAGACTTTAAGCATACCAGTTTAGTATACCTAAAGAACAACTGCAGGGTATTTTTATTAAGTACATAATATGTAAAAGTATTTGTAGTATACTTAGCATGAAATAAATGTATTTTAAATATATTTTAGTATATTTTTTTTCACAAGCGCTCTCCCAGTTCTCATTATTGCAGTGACAGAAACTCATCCTATGTTAAAATCAGCATAAATTAATGTCAGTGCAACAGATTCTATTCACAGTAAAGTGAATAGTTTTATGTTGTCTTTAGGTTTACAATGTCATCGGTAGCCAAAAATCACTTTTGCATGATGCTACATTGTACTGAAATTATATATCTTTATTTTATTGCATTGCAGCAATGAGAATAAGCTTTTTGCATTACGGTGAGTTACTGCAAAGTTCTCCTTTACCTCTGACTGACAACACTGGCTAATTATGCCTAATGGCTCAACCCATTTTACAGGGTAATTGAAATCAAACTACACAGCGTGTTTAAAGGCTTTACAACAAACTACTCGTGAACTTGGGTGTCTGAAATGCGAGACAACATCTCATAGGGATATCCTGCAAATCTATGTAGCATGTCAACAAGACAATCGGGATAAAGAGGTGGTAGAAAGGTCAGAAAACATTGATGGGATTCCACATTCAAGTCAATAATGCAGCTGAAGCAAACAACTAAGCAGATAATTAGTGGGGAAAGAGTTGACACAGGAGTTTCCTGGCATGAAAAATACAACGGTTTTAAGATATCGAACAAATTAGCAGACAATATCAATATCCGTAGAAAACAAAGCATGCAAACCAGGTGCAACAAAGGTACATCCAATATATTTCACAGCATTAAATTAGAGCATTTTAAGCATGTCTTTAACAGCACCAGCTGAATATAAATCATAACACACTGCTATTCATAAATAATTACAAGCATCCCTATCTGCCCTTCATGCAGGCAGAGGAAATTAATCAGGTAGCGTTCTAACAGCAAGCCTGCTTTCAAAATATTCATAGTTTTCATTACTAATTCCCAGCTCCATACGGCAAAGATGACAGAAGTGCTGTGACCTCATATCCTTCACGCACTGCAGGGTATCTGAGCATCTGCTGGGTTCAAAGCCTCATCATGAGTCCTATTCATTGCATTTTTTTGCGTCAAATTGTACAGTTCAAGTGTCTTTTGATCAGTCTCTGATAGATCATTCTGGGTAGGATACTTTATGGTTGAGTATTTAATTGCTATGGTCAAACTGTGCAGAAGTGGTTGGGTTCTCCTAACTTCTTCCTCGAGATCTACAATACCTACCTGCAGAGTTCAGTTCCATCCCTGATCAAACACAGTCTCTAATTATCAGATGCACTTGTAAAATCTTAATGAGTTGGTTCAGCTGTGTTTGATCAGGGACAGGACTGGACACCCCTGTCTCAACTAGTCAACTATTATAGGTTTTCAGTTGCTGATGCTTGCACCAATATCCAGGGCCATAACCATAATCATAAACATTAGTAAGGACATGTAATCCCCCATATTCAGAACAGCTATTAATAAATAGGTGTTTAAATGACCAATTCTTAAAGGGGACCCCGGGTATTAGGACTTGTATGGCTTAATAACATAAATTATGTTTCTTATTGAAATATGTAGTAGAAAAGCCATAAAAGATTTAGGTTATTTAAAAAATCCACATTGTTTTATACATATTTTTGGGGGACGCCATTATTTCGATGATGTAAATGACTGCATTCAGTGAGCTACCGGTGCTACCTGTTGCTATTTTTACTGCAACACAACTCGGAAAATAAAATACTGATACGATGATCACAGAGCGTACAGGTGGAGATGCATATAAGCGTAGGCTTAAACCAAATGCAGTACCATCAATATTTCCCACAAGGACTCTAAACGCACCTGGATTTTGAGTGAAATCCATGCTGAGGAACTCTTTCAGTGGCTGCGGCATCATGACAAGCATTGGCATGTTTACATCCTGCCAGGATGGCATCTAACATTTCTTGTCTCTGCCGTTTGCAAGCTTTTTCATTAGTATTTTCATCAGTATTTTATTTTTCAAATTGTGTTGTGGCAAAAATGGCAAAATAGGTAGCATCAGTAGCTTACAGAGTGCAACCATTTCACATCACTGAAATAATGGCACCCCCTATAGTCCAAAATGTGTGTAAAACGATGTGGATTTTTAAAATAACATCAATCTATCATGGGTTTTCAACTACGTATTTCAGCAAGAGTCATCATTTACGTTATATTAAGCCATACAAGTTTTAATACCCGGGGTTCCCTTTACTCACAATATTTGTTTACATCATTGACAACATCTAAAAATCAAAGTGAAATAATAGTGCTAATGCAACTAAGTCTTGACATTTGAAATGAGTGCCTGATGTAGAAAAAAAACACTGTAATGACTTTCAGGAAAGCCCCTAGAAGTATTTCATATGCACACATACAAGTTTCTCGTGCACATTAATGTTTTCTTCAAATGTCACTTTACAGGCTCCATATATTTTACATATTATTAACCCAAAATTTACTAATAAATTAGCCATTATAATTATCCTTTGACAAAATTATCATCAAAGG
>JAHKKF010500238.1:0-16534 GCA_019740295.1 Labeo calbasu
AAAAAAAAAAGATTTCTTCAAAAAGCAAAGAAATCTGAAACTTTTGGCATTTTATAGCAAAATAATACTCTAATATAATGTATAGTAAAACTATATTAAAATATTAACATACCGTTTTTTTTTTTATGTGTATTTTTTAAATAACTATTCCAGAGTTTGGGAGCCAAATGCGAAAAAGCTCTACCTCCTTTAGTGGACTTTGCTATCCTAGGAACTACCAAAAGTTCGACTTTAGGGAGCGTGCTGGATTGTAGCGTGGTAGAAGACTAGTTAGGTATGCAGGAGCTAAACCGTTAAGGGCCTTATATGTAAGAAGTAATATTTTGTAGCTGATGCGGAACCTAATAGGTAACCAGTGCAGAGACTTTAAAATTGGGGTAATATGATCATATTTTCTTGACCTGGTAAGGACTCTAGCAGCTGCAAGAACAGCTGGCAGTTTAAATGTTCGGGACAAACAAGCGACTCATGAACAACTATCACTAAACAAAAAAACACACTGTGAATCATCCAGGTAACAACACAGTATTAAGAATTAAGTGTATGTAAACTTTTGAACAGGGTCATTTTTGTAAATAAAAGTATTATTTTCTCTCGTGGACTATGTGTAAACGTCTTTTATGTGAAATATCTTATTCAGGTCAGTACTAAATAAAAAATTAAATGCATTTTGTATGATCCCTCTAATTTTGGTAAAATAATTAACATTTTGCAGACTCTGCAAGGTGTATGTAAACTTTTGACCCTAACTGTATATTACTTTATTTCTACGGAAGCTTTCTGCCACTGAATAATTTTTTTTCTAAAAAGTTATTGCGACTTTTTATCTCACAATTCTGACCTTTTTTTGGTCAGAATTGTGTGATATAAACTCTCAATTGCAAGTTATATAGTCAGAGTTGTGAGATATAAACCCACAGTTGTGAGTTATAGTCTTTTGACTTTTTTCTCAGATTAAAAACTCACAGTTGTGAGATAAAAACTCATAATTCTGACATTTTTATTGCAATGCGAGTTATAAAGGCTAAGTTTGAAGGGAAAGACTGATATGTTCTCAGAATTATAAGTCTATTTCTCACAATTCTGATTTAATAACTTCCAATTGTGTGTTATAAAAACAGAATTGTGAGCTATAAACTTGCATTTCTGAGTTCATATCTGACTTTATAACTCGCAATTGTGAGTTTACTCACAAATTTCTCAGAATTGCAAGTTTATATCTTACAGTTCTGAGAAAAAAGTCATAATTGCAAGATGTAAACTCGCAATAGTGAGAAACAACTATTGTAATTGTATATTTCAGTTTTATCCCAATTAGGAATGTACAGTACAGCATCAACTCTTCTTGAAGTGCAGCTAACTACTTTGTTACAATAAAAATATCTTGTAGGTTGCTAAGTTTGAAAGTGGTTTGAAAATAGCTTACCCAACATTCACCACTGTTATTTACAGTAAATTAGACATTGCATCAGCTTGCTTTTTAAAATCCATTCAGTGTGGCAGCGTCTCAAATGCATCCTCCTTTTCATCTTCTGGAAGCTTTTTCACCCGTTGAAATGACGACCATAAATCCTAGGAGCCCTTTTACTTCATAGAGTGCTAAATCTATTTTATGTCCCTGTGGTTCAGGTTCTGATTCCTCTCACGCGCTGTAACTCGCACAAAGAGACCATACAGGGCCAACTCAAAGTCCGCAATCCTGGAGTCTATATGCTCATCTTTGATAACTCGTTTTCCAGGTACAGTAGCACACAGCTGACATTTACACACTCCAGGGAACCTTTCAAAGCTTTTATGCTTCTCAGAAAATATCTACCATTTTAACTGATAGTATTTTGCTGATGTTTACTAAAAATGTCACATGTCCGCAGGGTTTCTGCCGGTCTTAAAAAGTCTTAAAAAGTATTAATACACTCATCCACAAATTGCAGCCATTTTTGGGTGCACTATCCCTTGAAACAATCACTGTTTCTTATGCTTGTCCTGTATTTTCTTTTCTACAGGTTTCTCTCCAAGAAGGTCAACTACCATCTGACCATTGAGAAGCCCATCATCTATGATGGAAGTGACTTCCCTTAAATGTGGCTTTGTGGTGTGTAGCGTCCTCGTGTGAACTTGATGTGTTTCATTTTTATTCTTTTTCATCTCAGACCTGTTCCTGTGTGCCAAGGGTTTCTGTTTTAAGCTTTTATGGGTTAGTATAGTATTAGTTATGTTTTATCGCTGATAGCGTTAAGGTTGTCTGTTTTGGCCTGAGTTAAGTGTTATGAATGGGTTTCTACAGCACATGTACTTATTGGAAGAGGATTATTTGCTTTTGATGAATCTTTTTTTGTGTGTGTTTTTTTTTCCTTGTGGATTCAGTATTTTTAAAAGATTTTACAAACACTACAGATGAATTCAAAGCATCAGTGATACAGTGCAGTTGAAGCTGACATGGGTAAATATGCAAAGCAAGACAATCACAAATTAAGCTTTAAAAAATAGCGCACCCAAAATTGAAATAGACTTGCTGAAAATGTGCTCATCCTCAGGCCATCCAAGACAGAAATGCAGCGTCACATCACTTGCTCACCAGTGGATCAGTGCAGTGAATGGGTGCTGTCAGAATGAGAGTCCAAACAGCTGATAAAAACATCTCAGTAATCCACAGGTAATCCACACCACTCCAGTCCATCAGTTAAAATGTTAACTTTTTAACTGAAGAAAGCCTTATCATGGATTATGGACTCTTTCTGACGGCACCCATTCATTCTAGAGGATCCATTGGTGAGCAAGTGATGTAATGCTACATTTCACCAAGTATTTTCAGAGTAAATGTTCAGTATATTTGGGTGAACTAGTCATTAATAAACTGAACTATTCCTTAGTGTCATACAGTCTGCAAATAAGACTTGAAGATGTCCAAAAATGGCTGCTGTTTGTAAAGATATGACACTACACTTCCACTACAGTTGTCCAACACAATACTATATGCTCCAAGTTTACAAAGTACACAGAAAACCACATTTTTGCCATGTTAACTTGGTGTGTTTTTAAGAAATGCTGCATTAGGTATTTTTATAACATGATGAGACTTTCATACAAGGTAAAATTGTACGGTACAAAAAAGCAATAAGCGGCTCATGTCTATCTGCATTTAAAAAAAACACTTTTTTTTTTTTACTCAAAGCTGGAGTCCTGTAAAACTATATTCAGTTTTACTGTCCATATATATATATATATATATATATATATTTTTTTTTTTTTTTTTTTTTTTTTTTTGCAGTCTCCAGCAACTAGGTCAAATTATCAGTTATCGCTGGTAAGACAGCAGTTAAACTGTTTAACCACTCACTATTCTTGTGTCCACTATATTATTTTATATTCACCATTTATAAATATAGCACTTTTTTATTTAGTCTGCTCCATACAGTAATGCAGCGTACTGTGCATTGAATGAAATGGCACATACTTTGTACTCATTTAGCACTTGCACAGAGTATATTTTTGCATATATAAGGCTGTCAGTTTTTCGATCTGATAAAATTGGTTTACTGATGCTCAGATACATAATATTTGGTTTTATTCTTTCATGTTTGTATATGCATCACTGAATCCTTATCCTGATCATCAAACATTAGTAATATGAACACTAAGGCTGTTAAATGTGCTTCTAATGAACTGTCTCGCCTTTTTTAACAACTTTGAAAGCAAATATGCAAGACACACATGTTTATTCAGGTGTAAGGTTCATGTATAATTTTCCCGGTGACAAAGCTCAATTAGACTGCTGCTCTTAAGAAGATCTGTTTATATATTTATATCATATTTCAAGCTCCTTTTTGAACTATGTGCAATTTTAAATATTTTCCTAATAGAACTTGTTCTTTTGGAAGAGTTTTTAAATGGTATTTTAAATAAATTGATACTTTCGAAGTACTTTTTAAAAGCGGTTGTTCAGGAAATTGTGAATACTTAATGAATGTCACTGATGATATCTGTGAATCTATGCAATCACAGTGCAATGTTTACAAATTGCAGAACCCTTTAAATGTAATAAAGTTTTATCAGTTCAACATTCAGAGCAACAGTTTTGTTTGTTTATAAGCAGACACTTGTCTGTATGCATGCACATGATGATAATTAGGCTTTTTTGAAAAAGCCTAAATGAGCCTGTATTATCTCTATTTGCAACATTATGTGGTGTGTGTTGCTCAGTAGATTTGAGATATAGGATATAGATCATCCTCATGCTAGAAAATTGGTGGTTTGAGCGACATTGCTGGTCATGTGATGTCAACATGAGGGGGCGACCTTCTCCATGTAGAATAAAACAGGGAGAGTTTTCATCTCATGTAAGTGTTCATCATCTAATTAAAAAAAACTATTATTTTCATTGGGCAAATGTTTTATTTGGCAAAAAACATGTAAGTGTAATTAAAGTACATTTACGTAAAAAATATGGAAGCCCGTTCCCGCCATATGAAAAAGGTACACGAACTTTTCATCTCACAATTCGGACCAAAACTCAAAACAGAGAGACATAAAGTCGCAATTCTGTGGCGGGAAAAAACCCAGAATGTAAAGTCAGAATTGCAAGTAAAAAGTTCACGAGTTCATATTTCACATCTCTGACTTCTTTTCCCTCAGATTTGAGAGTTTACATCTCAGAATTGTTGTGCGATAAAAAAAGTAAAATTGATCTTTATTTTATCTTTTTTTATTTACCCCGTGGTGGAAACAAGCTTCCATAAAAAATAGGCTAAATATTGTAGTATGCGTACACCTAAATGTGAAATTATCTGCACATGAACTTTAAATTAAGTGTACACATTAAGCAGTTTTAATAGCAACCTTAGAGGTTTAGAAAAACAAACGTAGTGTTTGGGGAATATCAGTAAGCTACATTAATTCAAAAAGAAGTTCTTGCGTGTTTTGAGGAAAAGTGAGCATTTGGACATTTGTTGGAATTCCCTGTCAGATGCAATGGTTTTAACGCGCCTTGTGCTGTACTATGAATGATGTGCGCTCTCTCCTCTCTCTCTCCTCTGATTGGTCAGATCCAGTCTATAAAGCATTTGCTCCAAGTACAGTTGTCAGCGCGCACTGTGGACACGACTGGAGACATGCGTTTGTGCGTTAGCGGGATCCTGTGGTTGACATCTCTTACAACTGTGAGTACGCACAACCTCATGTATTTATTCACCTGTGAGAATTACAGTGTGCACTTTTTACAATGCACAGTTGTTTGAGAAGCATCCTTATAACTAGGACAGACTTTTGAGCGGTTGTTGGTGGTCTAGTGAGGTAATTAAATTATTCCACGCCTTTAGAATGAAGAACTGAGCGTTGTGTTTTATCTGTGTCTGTATTCTGTATTAACTCAACTTTGTATTGTTTTACTAGATATTAATTTGGACTCGCAGTCAATGTGCTCTTAATTCGTTAGTGCACGTTTGCTCACCAGCTGATGCGCTGCTTCAAAGGTGGAGTGATTTTTTCCACACCTGTTTCACTTATACGTTATAAACAGCGAAAAAGAAACAGGGGAGCGCCTTTGTAGCCAATTAGAATACCTGGACAATCAAAAATGATCGTTGTCTTTGCATTTTATGTGCTGGAGTCTGATATTTCTTTGGAGGGTGGGGTTTTCAGGGGATTTTCTTAATAATAATAATAATAATAGTTAATTACTGTGCGAATTACAAAGGCTATTTAGTTAAATTGTAATACAAGTGTTCTTTTTGTTTCTTACTATTATTGTAGTCCAAACAGTTTGCATCCAATATCGTTTCCAGTGCAGTACACTTTATAGGTCTACTGCACATTTGGGTTATATAGATCTTATGCGTAAGAGAAACAAGTACGCAGTAAATCTTTAGAATGTTGTCTTTGAATTTCAGTTTTGGCGGTTGCCCGTTAAGCTGGTGAAGTAGATTTACTTATTGTAGAGTTGAATCATGTGCATTGCAATGTTTGAGGAGGATGTCATAACAAATGTCAGTAGACCTGGAAGGTTTTAAAACGGGTGGTTCATTCATAAATTCGCACAACCTCACCGTCACGCTGTGGAAATACAACGGATGACAGAAGACAACGAGCGCAGCGCTGGGTGCTGAGGGGAAGGGCTACATAAAAAGCGGTTGTCTGTCAAAACGATTGAGATGACCAATCACATAAAAGAAGGCGGGGCTTTATTTTTCACAGTTTATTTTTTTTAATGGTAAAAGAGTGCGAGGTAAGATGTAAGCAGGTAAACATTTAATATTTGACAGCTGTTTTGTGATACAAATGTTAAAAGACCAACAGAAATATCCAGTGACGCAAATTACTCAACTTTGTCAAATATCGCCATTTTTAATTGATGTAATTCATAACTGAATGTGACTAGACTAGAATCGTTTTGAATATGAATAAGAGTGAATGTGTGCGTATTATGTATTTCTAAAATAAAGATGCTATTCGCTAATAGACCAGCTCATAATAGTTAAAAATTATTCTTTCTCTTTTACTGCCCTTATGTTCAAGACTTGGTTATGAGTGTTTTCACGATGTGTCATCAATTGGCCACATTGGCGGCACTGAACGTAAACAATGCCACGGAACCAAATGAAACTTGCATATTTTGCTGATTATTAATAAGCTAAAAATGGTCAATTATTGCCATGTTTTGGGCTGTACTAATCGGTCGGACCAGAAAAAAACATTTGGAGTACCATAGACTGCAAAAACTGAGGAACAAAATGCGTTTGTGGTTGGCCAAACTCAACTAGGAATTCCAAGGCAAGAATCTTTAACAACGTTCGTGTTTGTTCTTATCATTTCCGGTCAGGTAGGTGAAATATTAGGCTATTATCTTAATTAATACTGCTCGTATGTATCTTTACCACCTATTAACTTTAGTTTGTCAAAATCTTGCACCCTTTCTCTATATGATTTAGCAGCTTCCACACATTTTTTTCATGGTTTAGACAGCATAAATTAGCAGAACAACGTATTGAGTAGTACATTAACCATGCAATCCATGCTGTTGTTTACATCCGAGTATCGCCAATATGGCCGTGCATCCTGGTAACTGACCAAATCGTTCAAGTTCATAGAGTGCAACAGTCAGGTTCTGGAAGTAAAAATACCATTCTTTTTCTCAACAGGGAAAAACTTGTAAACTTTCAAGACAGACCTAACTGTGAGCTCCAAGGATGTTAATCGATGGATCTGTATATGCTTTTTAATGTTTTAAATAATAGCAGAATCACTGGTGAAAAGTTACATTAGCCATGATGCTGTAAAGAAAATTCCACCAATCAAAGAATCAAAGCGAGGAAACCGCGCCAAACGATTGCAGAGCTCGATCCACTCCCACGGAACATCATTGATCGTCCACACTCCCAAAACACTTACATTTTCAATATAAATGCATATTTTTGTTTAAAACATATTGTTCCAATACATACAATCAACAACTTTAAATGGATAGCTTTAGATATCTCCATCGTTTTGAATTAAGATATGCCATTTGCAATAGTTCATGAGAGTTTCAGATACTTTTTTGCTTTAAATAAAAGTTTGAAGCGTTATGATTCACCTCATAGCTGATTGGTTTGGTTCATGGCTTGTAGTGTTTTAATGAAGACTTTTTGAAATCCTTATGATGAAAATGAATGGAAAAAATAATTTCTGGAGCCAGCAGGTTGGCACTGTTACATACCGTGCGACCTTGTGTATGTCATTGTTAAAAGATTGTTTTGGAGGTATTTATAATAGGCAGAAAATGTATCCTTGTTTTCCCACCTGTGGCAGTTAATGATCTTCCTCTGTCACCCGCCTCTCTGTGTTTTAGCCACTCTATACCCCAGCACTGATGGAAAACAGAAATTGCAACACTTCTGATGTCAAGGTTGCCATCTGAGGTCGAGGTTAGAGTATGCCATTTGCGATTTCTAAGAAAAGAGAAAACACTCTTTTGTGGAGTGTTAAATTCGCCTGGATTTGACAGTGAGTCAAAATGACTTCAGATAATGATATTTTTGGACACAAGTCTAATTTTAACCTTCTCTTAAAAAAGGTTGTCTGCTCATCTCTCCGTGTTGGATATTTTGGCTTCTTCTGTGTTTCACAATGGCTTATAGTTTTGAATTATCCATCATGCCTCCTGCAGGGACCTGTAAATGCAGGTGTATGTGAATGTCTTTGCCAGGAGAAGGTTTCGAAATGATCTCGGGCTTTCTTGCTGTCAAAAATAAGTGAGCACTCAACTTTCCTCTGGTGCATTTGGTTGTGCACTTGTGCGCCCATTTCCTTAGCAACTACACCGCGCAACCTCAATATGAAGTAAATGTGGAGGCACAAGCACCATCTGCGAACTGAACTGGGGGACCCTTCTTGGAAACGGGGCAGTTAATGGATCTGTGTGCCGTCCTGTAGAATGGAGATTAATGTTCTCCAGGGAGGATGCACAGTATAATAGAGCTCTCTGTAAGCGAGACAGGTGGTTTGATATGGCGCAGGTGTTTTTTTGGAGCATCTGTACAAATAAGCGCTTTCTTTTTCATTTTCTTTGCCAAAGTACATTAACATTTCAGGTCTTTGGAGATCATCAATGGAATCAGTGGTTCGCTTGGTGGGACGTTTTAAGATTAGTTGTTGCATTCATAATACGAACTTGAATTCAAGATATACTTCTAAATATAACCAGGAGCTTTCTAAAGCCTTTAAACAGTACTGGGGCACAACAAAATGTGCCTATATTTTGATACAATTTTTTTTAAAACTGTTTTGGATGTAAATGGATATAAATGGTCTGTACCTGCAGTACAGAGTCATTCACAAGCTGCACACGATCTGTTTGTCATTGACAAATGATAGAAGATATTTGCAGGAAGGTAGATATCCTCACTCCTTTTGTTTTCTACCCATTACTATTTCAGTGTGAGAAACCGCCACAAATGATTCAGTGTGTTAATGATTCAAACTGAATCAGAAACACTTTTTCATTATTATTAGGCATTCAAGCTATTGTAATTGTTAGAATGGACAAGGATCAGCAATCTCCATGTAAACTCATTATGCAGAGCAAACCGTAAGTCGTAGAGACTTGAAACTTTGGAGCAATGGTAGTACTCACCCCGCTGACAATGTCACCAAGGCTCGCCCAATTGGCCTGACAGGGGCGCTACAGCGATCAAAAGTACAAAATCGCTCATAACTCCTAAACCTTCAGTCGATCCTGGCTACCTACTTTTGCGAAGTCCTAGTTTTTTTGCCCGATGGGAACCAAACCAGTACAGGAAGATTCTCTGGAGAGCGAATATCGATAATTATATATATAAAAAGTTTAAACTCGTCGTTTCAAAACATTCAAAAAGGGCGGGGCCACTTTTAGTAAAATGCCTATAACTCCTGAACGGAATGAAATATCCTCACCGAACTCACATACGAACACGCAGGGCCTACAAATAACTTTTTGCCACACCTGCCAGTGGCTGGTGATGTGATAAAATTTAATGGCCAAATTTTTTTTTTAAACGCTTTTTGCAAAAACTGGCAGTTATTACAATGACTAGACATATTTACAATATTTTTAATTTGTCCTGCTACTGGTGTCTCTATTAAGTGCATTTCCCCTCAATTTTACCTATAAATTATAGCCATTCAGCATTACAGAATAATTGAAAGCTATAATTTTTAGGCTTTTAGGAAATATATAACAACTTTTAACACAGTCTTCACATAAACTGTAAATTGTTTATGTATAAACTATACAGATTAATCTTTATTCAAGCTACAAAAGTTAATCAGCGACTAGAGCAGTAGAGTGATTTCTCTTTTTCTTTTGTTTTGATTTACATCGATGACAGACTTCAGGAGGTTAGGTTTCACTTTAAAAGCAGCGCGGTCTCTTTAAAACTTGACGCGCATGACGCGGATCTGACACATATCCGAATTCCGCCACATAATTGTGTGTGTTTTCGTCCTTTGAAGCGGCACTGGTGCGCTGTCTAAAGCGGCTCAGCATATGCGTACAGCCGAACGCGCAACCTTTGAAGGGAAAAGTTATTCCTCCGAAATGAAGCAGCATATCTTCTCAGGTAACAGTTATCAGAACTGTGTTTAGGGACAAGCTGGCCATCACACTGCTCTGACCTTGTCAGGCGTTTGTATTCCATAATTTGATTCGCTCGTCGCTTATGACAGAACAGCTAATCACGATGATCTTGTGTTCGGAAGAGATTATTTTATTCGCTTACGTCAGAAACAGCGAATCTCTTTAAAACTGCTATTGTTTTCACTACATTGCATTGTTGTATTTCGTAAAAGTTTTACCTGCCAACTGGCGACTTACACTGTTACATATACTCGCCAACGCCGATTTTTACTCACATTTGGCGCGTGTCGAGTGTTAATTTTAGGTACTGCAAACACGTATGTAAGAGCTCAATTTGAGGTCACAGAAAAAAAAGGCCACTTGGTGGCGCTATAGGAGGGAAAACACACAAAAATGTCTATATCTACACACCTATTAGACAAGGTTAATGGAGGCTGTTCGGAACGCAACTCAGTGGGCCTGTTTGACTCACGGCCCCAAAGGTCTATGAGAAGTTTGAAAGAAATCGGCCACTAGTGGGGTGATATTGCTTTTTTAAAGGGCGTAATGATTGTACATCATGCAGTTACACAAGATATTCTTATTATATGATAGAACTCCTCATTCCGGACAACTTTGCCTCCTCATTTCGAACCACTGCTGTCAATCAAATCGTTCATTAAATGATTGAAGAGATGTAAAAAAAAAAAAAACTACTTTTGCGATCTAGTCCTAGGTTTTTCGCTCACTATGGAAAAAAAAAACTGCAGTCCAATTCTCTGGGCTCAGTAATCATCAAAAAAATGTTGAAATTTACCCTTTGGGATGCTATAACAGGGTCGTTTAGAAAAGGGGCCTGTCCGAATTTACCCAAAATTCTATAAAGCCTAAAGCAAAACTCAAAACTTCACGAAACGTGGTGAGCGCATGCGACAGGTGATTCTAAACAAGCATGCAAAGTTTTAAGGAGATCGGACCACAGTTGGCGCTATAATAGTCATAACTGTTAAAAAACATATTTCTGTGGTAAATTTCCTGGATTTGCCAAAAATGCATTTTAAATCATTGATTAAGGTGGTTACAAGCTTGCTAAAAAATGTCTTTTTTCATATGTGCTTAAATGCCTTAAAGAGCTTGAACCCCGGTAGTCGCTGCAATGCAGCTATACTTATTATTATTTTTTCAAAGAAATTAATACTTTTATTCTGCAGACTTATTACTGTTAACTAAAAATAAAAAAAATAAAACCATCAAAATATTGTTGTTTTGAAATAAAATAAACATTAATTGAAATAAAATATAATATCAAAATGTATTTCAACTTACATTTTTCTTATTTTAATGTAATTAAACTTGATTTACTAAAATAACTAAAATTAAAACTAAAATTAAAAATTAAAACAACAACTATGGACATATAGTTATTTATAGTAGTTTATGTACTGTAGTACTAAAAATGACAAATGCACAACAAAATTACTACAACTTTCACTAAAATGAAAATGGAGAATATTTAAATAAAATGTATAAATATTAATAAAACTAATAATCGTATCTCAGTGAATCTAAAATAACATTCTTATTCTGAAAGCTTGATTCTGAACATTAATAATAAATGTTTCATAAGCAGCAAAACAGCATATTAGAATGATTTCTGAAGAATCATGTGACATTAAAGACTGGAGTAATGATGCTGAAAATTTAGCTTTGCATCACAGAAATAAATTACATGTTAAACTATATTTAAATAGGAAACAGTTTTTTTTATTGTAATAATATTTCACAATTTTACTTTTTTTCACTGTATTTTAAATCAAATAAATGCTGACTTGGTGAGGATAAGGGACTTCTTTAAGTGTATAATTAGATGTGCTATTATGGATGAATACTGTGAAGCGCTGCTGTAAGCAGCTCAGGATCAAAACCATAAAGTAAAAGCCCATAATAGTATTTAATTGTTTTGATGAAATGCATGCTTTAATGGCAGGAAGAGAGAAATAAAACCACAGACAGACGAGCACGTTGGGTAAAATATCCACAGCGTGCAGCTCTGAAATCCACTGAATCAAATGTGAGTGATGTCATAGAAACAGCATGAATGCATTAATGGACTCTCTTTTCATTTCATGTCCAGAGAATCAAAAGCATTAGTGACAAAAGCACCGGCACTCTTCTCTCCTTTTTACACTAATCAAACCGATTGTGACTCTGAACACGGCAGAGCGTCCGGGTCAAGTTTAGCAGCCGTCAGTATTAAATGTAAATGAGCGTGGAACGTGGTGGTAGGCGTAAATGTTTCTTTTGTGTAATGAAGAGGGTGTGAGACTTTATGAATGAAGAGAGACCTTGTTTACACAGCAACTCTGACTAATATATTAGAAAGAGTTTATAGACCCAGAGTCAGTACTGACTGAATTACCGTTTCCACTGTCAGTTATTATGAGGAACATCTTGGACAGAGGTTTGATTAATTTTATGCTCATGCATATATCCGGTCAATGGATTCCAGCAGTTTAAACAGCATGATGGATGACTCTTACAAAGAAATGTCACAGTCATATTTCACTTAAAAGATAAGAAGATATATTTCGCATACAGATTATTATTAATAATGATTAAGCCTGTTTTTAGGAAGATTATTTATTTACATGACAAATAAAAGCACATAATTAAAAAAAAACAAACAAACAAACAAACAAAAATATATATATGTATATAACATATATGTACATGTAATATTATGATTATCACAATGCATTAGCTGTTTTTTTTTTTAAGTATTGAGAATTTAGACGGAAAATGTGCTTTTATTTGTCATATATAAATATACACATACATATATTTTTTTCACATATATATCACAAGTGTGCACATATATTTTTTAAAAGCACAAATTATGCCTCAGTCATATTTTACCCCAAAATCAAAAAGAAATTCTTTTGGATTCTTATTGATTTTGGGGTAAAATATGACCCTGACATCATTAAAAACAAAACAAAACAAAACAAGAAATAGTTGAGCATGCAGGACTTGATACTAACCCTTAGAATCGGCATTTTGTTGGCAACTTGAATAGAGATTATATATTTTGTATATATATCATTTTTTATATGTATATATAATTATATATAATTATATATGTATATCATATGAGATTAAATTTAATTGTGTTTTTAAATAGAAAAGAATCTATTTATTTTATTTACAATAATCATATGATTATATATATATATAGAGAGAGAGAGATTATTTATTTTAATTATATATATAGAGAGAGAGAGAATATATATATAGAGAGAGAATTTATACTTTTATATTATTGAATAATTATTTAATAAGGAATATACACTTTTAAAAATAAATAAATTTAAATCTAAAAAATCTGAATGGTCAGAATTTCACAGAATCTAGTTGCTGAAAAAATAGGCTTTTAATATAATTATTTTATATGAATATATTGATATAAAATAATTATAAGATTTTACATGTAGAGAGAAAGATTATGTAATTATATATAGAGAAACTATATGGAGAATTTATACTTTTAATTAATTATTAAATTAATGAATTATTTAATAATTATTTAATAATTAATATACATTTTTAAAAATAAAATAAATGAATTAAAATCTAAAAAAATCGGAAGTTTAGGTGCTGAAAAAATAGGCTTCTTATTCTTAACATAAAATATAATTTATTGTTTTTCCTTTTGACATTTTTTGTTTTAATTAATGTTATTTTATTTGATAAATAATACAAAAGTATATACAATTATGATATAATTGTATTATATGCAATTAAATATAATTGTATTTATAAATATAACTTATATATAGATATACAATAATCATATGATTTTTTATATAGAGAAATCATTTATATTAACTATATATATATAAACAGAGAATATATATTTTTATATTATTTATCTAAAAAATCTAAATGTTCAAAATCTCACAGAATCTAGGCACTAAAAAAAACAAGGCTTCTGAGCATAAAATGTGATTTATTGTTTTTCCTTTTGATTTTGGGCTGAAATATGACCCAGACAGCGTTCATGAGCTTCACCCAAATAGTAACCTAATTCTGCTGTTTCCCCACAGATAGCGTAACCTTGAAGCAACAACTTGAAGTAACACCCATATAAAAGCTCCCAGGGGAGACCTGTCTCAAAAACTCAATTCAAGTCCTGTTCGTTTTGGGATGTTTCTAGTCTTGCTTTCTAAAAATAGAATAAAGCGTATAATGGTTCCAGAGCTCTGTCTGGATTACTGCTATCAGCTGAGAGTTTGGGCAGCTTAGAGGTAATTTTGGTTGGATAGTGAGTTGAGCTTGACCTGCTTTCATAAGCACTGACATTTCACCTTTCCTTTCTAGTAGCAGAGAATGCAGGAAAATATCTGGTGAAGTTACACATCCACGGTGACTCATGCTCTCATGGCCCAGGTTTTGATTTATAATGCTGCATTTATTTGGAGGATTGGATTATTGGTCGACAACATTTCATTTCCCATATACTAATAATTCAATATGCTACTGTGATGAGACAAATAACCGTTAACTTGATGACGCAGGATTTTCACCAGTGCTATTGTTTTGCTTCTTGAAGTGATGGCTGATATGGGTTGGCTGGGCTCCTCAGAGCTTGGAGATTGAGTTACATTTAATCTCACTCTGGTTTGAATCGTTTTGAAGGGCTCTCCATAGTTTTTCATCATGTGAGATGAATAGAAGAATTAGATTTATTAGGCCGTGCTGTGGTTCTTAGGGCAGCCTTGTAAAGAATCTTCTAGGACGGGGGTTTTTGATTGTAAGTGCTGGTACTTTGGTTCAAAGGGGGGCAGAATGAAGTCCTGGTGGAAAGTCACTCTTCGACGGCTCTCCAAAGCTGTCATCTCTGGAAGACCTCTCAGGAAGGCTCTTCTTTCGGCTGCTTCATTTTTATAATCATTTCCATCATCTTGCAGTTTCTCTGTCTCTTTTGTTCTCTCTCTCTCTTTCTCTCTCTCTCTGTACCCATATACATGTATAATACCAGTCAAGAATAAAGATATTTTTTTAGATTAAAAAAAGTCTCTTATGCTCACCAATTTGATCAAAAATACAGTAAAAACAGTAATATTGTGAAATATTATTACAATTTAAAATAACTGTTTTCTACGGTGCTATAATGTAAAATGTAATAATTCCTGTGATGCAAAGCTGAATTTTCAGCATCGTTACTCCAGTCTTCAGTGTCACATTATCCTTCAGAAATCACTCTGATATGATGATTTGCTGCTCAAAAACATTTCTTATTACTGTCATTTTGAATTAGCTTTTATTTTTATATTTTCAGTTTTCATTTTAAATTTAGTTACATTTTTAGTAGTTCTGTTAAGTGTTTTTAGCATGTTTAATAACTTAGTAATTTTTGTTAAATTACTTTTTGTTAGGTTTAATGTACTTATATTTGCGTTGTCGTTTTAGTTTTAGTTTTCATTCGGTTTTATTTTTAATCAGTTTCACTGAGTGATTTTGGTACTTGAACTCAAACATATTTTTAGTTAGACAGATCCATTGACATTAATATATATATATATATATATATATATATATATATATATATATATATATATTAATGTCAATCAAACTGCAGTTGGGTTATTTTGATTAAGTAAAAATAACTAAAAAATACAGCTAACTAACACAATAAAACACACTAAAAACATGATAACATAAAAAAACATGATTTAAGAAAAATATATATAAACAGTGTTGTCTGTGTTTGCAAATAAACTCTTTATATATATAATACATTGCTGTATAATTCTCTAATATTTTGTTCTTGCAATTTTTATGAATTATTTATTTATTTATGAAATATTAATATTTTAGGTTTAATGTATTTAATGTATTTTTTTTCAGGTTTAATTTTCATTTTGTTTTAATTTTATTAATTAGATTTTATTTTGGTGCTTCGGCTGAAACATCAGTTAGTTCCCCAGCAATTTTTCTAATTTTAAGTTGGTTTACATCAATATTTTTCATAAAATTATAAATATCAGACGAATTGTAGCGCAATGTATTATATATAATGTATATATATAAACATTGCTATATAATAATTTCTCCGATCTAAATTTTGTTTTTGTCATTGTTATTCATTTATTTATTTTAGTTTTTTTTTTTTTTGAAAATTTGTAATTTTCAGTTAGTTTAAGTCTATAATATTTCCAATGTTTCCAGTATATATATATATATATATATATATATTTTTTTCCTTCTTCTTCTTTTTTTTTATATAATATTACTCTTTTAGGTTTAATGCATTTTTATTGTGGTTTTATTTTTCATATATATATATATATATTACATTATATATAATACTTTGCTCTACAATTTCTCTAATATTTAAATTTTCATTTATTTCAGCTTTATGTCATATCAAAATGTTTAAGTTATCTATAACAATTACGAACAGATATA
>JAHKKF010500243.1:0-20121 GCA_019740295.1 Labeo calbasu
TGCACCCCCATTCTTGTGAGGAAGGGAAAAGGAATATTTTAGTATCCCAGTCTCGTGGAATTCTCCTGCAGTGAGGCAAACTGTTGTACCCATAGCTCTGTTTAATCCGATTTGCTTTGTGCCATTTGCTTTTGTTTTTTCATCAGTTGTGATATTTAAGCCTATTATTTAGTTTATTTCAGTTTGTCTTGTTTTGACAGGCTCCGTGTGACGTAGCATGTGTACTGTCGTGGAAACCAATTCCACCGGCCCAAACCGTCTAGCAAATAAAGCCTCTGTTGTGCGCATTATGATTGAACATACACACACATCTGTTGTGCGTAGACACACACACATACACCCCCATTTGAACAGCATAAGACCGAAGACGTAACAGATGTGCATCCGTCGTGTGAGTTGTTCCATTCGCCTGGAGACTCGCAGATTAAACCAACAGGAATAAATCAAAGCTATTAGAATGGCTGCTAATGCCTAGAGAAAAGTGGAGAAACATACAGGCTAATGCTGCTTGATTAAGGGAGGGAGACTGACCAAGAAACAGCCAGTAGAACTGGCACATCGTGTGTCTTTTTTGACCTCCGTACCAGTAGGGGGAGAGAGAGAACTGATCGCTGTAAGCGCACGTATTTTACTCCAGGCTTCAGTGTCACATGATCCTTCAGAAATCATTCTAATATGCTGATTTGCTGCTCGAAAAACATTTCTTATTACTATCAATGTTGAAACCAGTTGTGCTGCTTTATATTTTTGTGGAATTTTAGTTCACAAGCAGAATTTTCGTATGCAAAATAATGCATCTACACAAATCAACAAGCTGTATTTACTAGCAAGCCTGTGATTTAAACTCATTTCGCACACATGCACAATGTTTTGCCAGCATTTCTTAAAGCCAAAATCTGCTAAATGCATTCATGCAGTAAAACCTCCCAGATTCACATCCCCCTGGGACATTCCTACTTGCAAGTTCAGAAGTCGTAATTATGCTGTGATGTGGCTTCAAGTGATTTTGGCTGGACTCGCTGAGCAATTTAATTTTTTTTCTCACTTTTTCAGACAGGAAGCTTTTTAGCTCTAATGCAACAAAATACAGTAAACAATAAAGGTTTTACATTAGGCATGTAATTGATGCTTTATCTGTATTTTATCATTGTTTTGTGGCCATAAAAAGTAATGGGAATGTAGTTTAGTCTGGCGCCTCATAAACCAGCTAAATAAGTTGTATTTTCTAGCAAGTTCTATCACTATCATTCATCTGAAGTAAACAAAATGTGTACTGTTTGGTCAATATTACAGTTACGACTTCTCCGTAATTGTTTACTTTAGTGAAGAATTGGTTTAATGTAAATGGAGAGTGTCTGTGTTGCTATGCAGTTGCAAACATTGTCAGAGTGGTTGCTATGTAGTTGACAGGGTTTTCTGCGTGGTTGGTTGCCAGGGTGTTGCTGTGCGGTTTTAAAGATGTCCTTGGCAGTTGCTGTAGTGTTTTTGTTGCCAGGGTGTTGCTATGCAGTTACTATAATGTTCTGAGTGGTTGCCAGGGTGTTGCTGCACAGTTTTTAGGATGTTCTTGGTAGTTGCTGTATTGTTTTTAAAGTGTTTTGAACTGTTTGTTGCCAGGGTGTTGCCGTGCAGTTACTATAGCGTTCTGAGTGGTTGCCAGGGTGTTGTTGTGCAGTTGCTGCAGAATTCTGAATGGTTGGCAGGGTGTTGCTGTACAGTTTCTAAAATGTTCTTGGTAGTTGCTATGTTGTTTTTCAAGGTGTTCTGGGTGGTTTGTTGCTAGGGTGTCGCTATGCAGTTGCTACAGTATACTGAGTGGTTGCCAGGGTGTTGCTGGGCAGTTTCTAAAATGCTCTTGGTGGTTGCTATGTGGTTTTTAAGATGTTCTGAGTGGTTGGTTGCCAGAGTGTTACTATGCAGTTGCTGTAGTGTTCTGAGTGGTTGCCAGGGTGTTGCTAATCAGTTTCTAAGATTTTCTTGGTAGTTGCTGTGTTGTTTTTAAAGTGTTCTGAGTGGTTTCCAGGGTGTTTCCATGCAGTTTCTAAAATGTTCTTGGTGGTTGCTATGTGTTTTTTAAGGTGTTCTGAGTAGTTGGTTGCTAAACTATGCAGTTGCTGTAGTGTTCTGAGTGGTTGCCAGGGTGTTGCTGCGCATTTTCTAAGATGTTCTTGGTAGTTGCTGCATTATTTTTAAAGTGTTCTGAGCTGTTTGTTGCCAGGGTGTTGCTATGCATTTACTCTTGTTTTCTGAGTGGTTGCCAGGGTGTTGCTGTACAGTTTCTAAAATGTTCTTGGTAGTTGCTATGTTGTTTTTTAACGTGTTCTGAGTGGTTTGTTGCTAGAGTGTTGCTATGCAGTTGCTATAGTGTTCCAAGTGGTTGTCAGGGTGTTGCTATGCATTTGCTGTAGTGTTCTGATTGGTTGCTAAGGTGTTGCTGCACAGTTTCTAGGATGTTCTTGGTAGTTGCTTTGTTGTTTTTAAAGTGTTCTGAGCTGTTTGTCGCCATGGTGTTGCTATGCAGTTACTATTGTGTTCTGAGTGGTTGCCAGGGTGTTGCTATGTAGTTTCTAAGATACTCTTAGTAGTTGCTATGTTTTTTTTTGTGGTGTTCTGAGTGGATTGTTGCTAGTGTTGCTAAGCAGTTGCTGTAGTGTTCTGAGTGGTTGCCAGGGTGTTGCTATGCAGTTTTCAAGATGTTCTTTGTAGTTGCTATGTGGTTGTTAAGGCGTTTTGTATTCTGAACGATTGCTAAAACGCTTTTGATAATCACTTTTGTTTATCTACAGTACAAAAAAATGCATAGAAAGGAAACTGTTCAGTCAATATTTACAGTTGCAATTTATTGTGCCTCCCCCTGATTGTTTAATTGAGTCAAAAATTGGTCTGAAGTAACTGGAGAGCATCTAACAGTGCTGATGACGTCAATCCAAATCATTCCAGCATGAGCTAGACTAGCCAGAGTCCAGCAAAAGCTGATGTCCAGGCCCGTTGAGGGTGAAGTTTGAGTGGAGTGACTCAGCAGGTGTGTTTGTGATAGCACTGATCTCTCCTCTCAATGATTCTCTCCACACCCCTCCTCGTCCTTACGATCCGCTCAAATGAATTTGGAACTCACAGCAGGTAGGTATATCGAACCCCGAGTCCCTGGTGTGGAGGCTGGAGAAGAAATAGAGGCAGAAATCCAAAAAGAAACTTTGTGAATGAGTAAGACGATCGTGGGGGAGCCTCTGAGGAGAACACCGAGAGAGCTTGTGAGGTACAGAGCAGAAAAATAAAAGCGTATGGATTATTGCTAGAGCTTCTGGGAATTCCCGGAGCGGGAAAAGAAAAGATGGCTGCCAATGGTGCTGGAAGCTGTCAACTTGTGTTTGTCATCGAGTTCCATCGCTCGCTAACTCTGTCTTGCTGACTTTCATATGCTTTTTGTGGACATGAAACAGCATATTGTACATTTGTCAAAGCTAATCTCACCCAGCTCAGGGAGCCAAAGTTTCTTGAAAAGAGAAACCATTTTCCCCAAATTATCCCAGCCGGTATCAGCTTAAGCTAATGTGCTGCTTCACATCTTGTTTTTTGTTTTTTTTTTGCAGTGTTAGAGTGCAGCACTGCCATAAACGCATTAAATTCTACACAAACTTTTATTTGATTGGGCTAAAAGCAGACACTAATTTGAAGGAATGTTTCTCTGCTACTTACTGTAAACCTAAACTATTTAATCATGAAACGGCTTTCTGTGATTGCACAAACACTGCTGTGTTTCTTTTTTTAAGATGAAATCTTTCGCCTAAGACGAGATGTAGCTCTTGGGTTCAGATAGCTGTCAATAGTTCCCAAGAGATTAGACTTCATGTCTTACTCAGCACTTTATCCGTTAATAGAGTTGTGGTACTTGGCCCCGGCACTCAGACAGATTGCAATTATGAATGGACTTGGGCAGACTTGGACTTTATTGTCTACCAGGTGAAAATTATAAGCCTGATCTTTTAGAAAATGCACAGTTTAGTGTCTCAGTTTCACATATCATTCATGTTCATGTCACAATTTGAGCACTAAAGTAAATCCCTAGCTTTGATCAGCAGTTCTGTAGCAAATAATGATAAATATTAATTGCGCTCGTTCACCTCAATCCATATTGTGCAAAAGAGTGATTCAATCTGAATGTGAAACTCAAAATTTTATCCTGACAGGTAGGGCTGAAACAATTAGTCGACACTATCGACAGCGCTGACAATAAAAAATGGATAAATATTTTAGTTGTCAAATAGTCGTTTGATCTCATATGATCTAATGTAAGGTCCTGCAATAACACAGTTTGACCGGTGTGGCGCTGTAGCGCAAGACTGTACTATAGCCCTTCCGGCATGCAATCCAAGGAAATGAAGCCAAACCAGTAGAGCTCCACCTTGCCTGACTGTCCCATATTAGCATGTCCGTTGTTTTCGCCAGACTTAAGCACCTGTAGCGACAATGTTTCATAAGCGATTCAGGTGTTTTGTATTTGGATGTAAAAGTGAACCTTAGAGTCTTCATTTTCTCCCAACATCGGAGCCACTGAGGGCGCAATGGATTCATTTTGTTTTTGATGGTAATGCGCCACAAAATAGACATAATGCAGAAAACAGATGGGTGGAGTGAGCAGTAGCTCATTAGCATTTAAAGAAACATGCACCTAAACGGGATGCCGTAAACAGAGCTGCTTTTAAAGGTAAAAACCTGTTGTTTTGCACGACCATCAGTGTTGGGCACTTTAAAACAGTAATTAGTTACTAGTTACTTCTCACAAAGTGTGTTACTTTTTTAAAAAAATGTTCAAATAACTTGGATGCCGCCAATATTAAATATGGTAAATGAATAAAACATTGTACACTAATCTACACTATTTTAATGTTGCTGTGGGACAATGTGAGAGACGCCTTCCAAGGACTAAATATCACGTTATTGGGGTCGCTTCAACCCGCGGACGTGAAAAACATCGTAATAACAAGAAAACAAAGTGCTTTTGTAAAATAAATAAAATAAACAGGGTGCGCTCTTGCCGTCTCGGTCTCCGTCACCTCTCTTCACAGACATGTCAATAAAACAAGCTGAATATCCGTAAATACGTGCCTCACAGATAGGAAATATATGTATAGAAAGCTTGAAATGTTAGAAATGTCTCTGAAATGAAGTAAGTAATGTGGAAAGTGAATATTCTCTGATGAAGTAAACCAACTCAAGGGTAAAAAGTAATTTGTTTGATTACTCTTACTGAATGCCGTTAGTAATGGCGTTTATTTATAACGGCGTTATTTCCATCACTGACGACAGTTGAGGAATTTTAACCAAAGTATGTTGCAAGTATTTCGTGAAGACCCTAAAGAATTATACCAACTTGTGGAAAATGGTCACTTTTAAAGCAAGCAACTTTACAGTATTAAACATACACAAAACAGTGTGGGTATCGCTTTCATTTGCAATTACAATGTCATTTTCTGCTATAAAGTAGCTATCTATAGAATATGTATAACTCAATGTTTTAACAAATTGAAAAAGCTGAATAATCAACCAAAGCTTACTGATTAATTGCTGAAATAATCAACGATTAATCAATTAATCGTTATTATGGCCGTCAGATTAATCGATCATCAACATAATCGATTGTTGCAGCCCTACTGACTAACAATTGATCTGAAGCCATGTGAGGTCTGCTTGATGGGCGTCCACATTCCTCCCTGCTTCAGCCCAAGAGGAAGCGTCCATAGATTATTTATCTGTGCTCGAAGGACTACGTGGCTCCTGCATTATTCACAGTGTAAAAGCAAGAGAGGCAATTTGGTCCGGCGTTATGTTCAATAAGCATAGCATCAATCCCCAGCCGTGACGCGGGGCTCCGGTGCGGGCAGCGGAGGAGGTCGGAGACGTATAAAGTTGCCCCGTGTGCTTTCTGCTCCTATCTCCGGCTGTAAGTCTGATAAGACGAACGGCAGCCAGCGTGGTTTCCCGAGCAAAAAGATGCAATCACGACAGACTCACCCGGGATAATCGAGGGTGGGGAAATAATATTTTATTCAATCAATGAGGGTCGGTGTTCTGTGATGGACTGTTGTGATCTCCCCGTCATGTTTCTCTCTTCCGCTCTCCTTTGAGTCTGCTTGCTTTGTTTCTTCAGACTACATATAATATTCTTGCTGAATAATCCATTTTAGAGCCACATGGAGGATGGGTTTACATGCATGCAATCTCCCCACACAGACACACACACACCTATACATAAATATATATGTGTGCTCACATACACTGATACAGGCGATGCCTTGAGACCCAATCGATACGCCTCTCTTTCCTGCAAAGGCTGAAGGAGCCATTGAGATCATTCTTGGCTCGTGGCCACAAGCTCTTTTATCCTTCAATGTGTGTGTGTGGCCTTCCAGTATTGATGTTGTGGTGTGTGCCATGTCTGTGTTTTATTGAGTTTGTGTACTGTGTGTTGTGAATGTTGTGTGTGTCTATGACTCAATGTATGAAATGGAGAGAGAACCCATATACGTTATCGCCGTATCCTCTAAAAGAGCAACTGGTACAGTCATTTCTCTTTTATACTTTATACCATGAGCATCGTTTCTACTTTACAGGGGTTAAAGAAGAAGAAGTTGTGTTCTGTTTTGATTGTATCATTGTAATCTACAACATAAAATATAAAATAAAGCATAAACCTCGTTTTACCTCATTTTAAATAAAAATAACTTTTAAATGTATGAATGTTTATATATATATAAAATATTTATATTTTTGTGTTGTACACTATATACTGTATATAATTTAATTGTAAGATGTCATAGAATTTAATTAAATATTTATCATTTGTTTTTTAATTAAGTATAATTAAATATTTATTATTTATTTTATTATAATTTAATATTTTAAGTACAAATATTTCAGTTAAATATTTTGTATATTCAAAACCACAAAACATGTTTTTTTTAATAAAACAGATGTCATTTAATTTTAAATAATATCTGTTTTCACACATATTTATATATACACAAATGTTTCAATTTGTTTTTTGTGTTGTACTCTATATACTGTATATAATTTCTTTGTAAGATGTCATATAATTTAATTAAATATTTCGTTTTTTTTTCATATAGATTTAATTAATTAATTAAATGTAATTAATTTATTATTTATTTTATTATATTAATATTTTAGTTAAATATTTGTATTTTTAGGTCCACAAAACATGTTTTTTTTTAATAAAACAGACATCACTTCACTTAATTTTAAGTAATATATATGTTTTTACAAATATTTATATATACAAATGTTTATTTGTATATTTGTTTTTGTGTTGTACACTGTGTATCATTTAATTGTAAGATGTCAAATAATTTAAACATTTATCATTTTTTAATTTGTTTTATTAATGAATTAAATATAATTAAACATTTATTATTTATTTTATTGTAATTATTTTAAGTACAAATATTTTGCATTCTTAAGTCCACAAAACATGTGTTTTGATAAAACAAACATCACTTAATTTTAAATAATAATTTCTATGTTTTTGCAAATATTTATATATACAAATATTTTTCTATTTGTTTTTTATTTTTTATGCTTTTCTTTTTTTCTTTAGTTTTTCATGTAATTAAATATTTTAAGTTCAAATACTTTAAATAAAATTGTTTAAAATTGTTCTTAGATCCACAAAACATGTTTTTTATAAAATAGACATCACTTAATTTTAAGTAATATCTATGTTTTTACAAATATTTATTTGTTTTTGTGTTGTACACTATATACTGTATATCATTTAATTGTAAGATGTAATATAATTAAATATTTATTTGTTATTATATTAAATATTATATTATATTATATTATATTATATTATTAAATATTTACATGTTTTTTTATAAAATAGACGTCACTTCATTTTAAAATAATAAGTTCTATGTTTTTTACAAATTTTTATATATACAAATATTTTCTACTTTTTTTTTGTTCTATTTTAGTTTTAGTTCATTTAAAAAAATGTTTAAAAAATGTTACATTTTGTTGAATATTTTATATCATTAAGTCCACAAAACGTTTTTAGAAAATGGACATTTCTGATGTACTGGTGAATTACAGCTCAGCAAGTGAGTCAGATTTTGGTTCGGTAACCACTTGGAATGATTCACTGATTTCATTCGGTGAATGATTTGACAGGCTGATTCAAATGAATGAGGTTTTTTTTAATTAAAAGAACTGGCTCATGAGAGTTATTTGTTTGTGAATTGGATTACACAACTTTTTAGCAGCTGCTTAGAACACAAGAACCAACTTTAGCATGAAAAGCACTGCTCACATTTATAAAAAAAAATCTAGTTAAAAACTACTATTTCACAGCACACATCATTTTTGATTTTATGTCCGTATGTTTCCCATAGAGTTTGTCTCCCAGACAAACACGTGACTCTTTGATTCAGAGCGTCTAACAAGCCTTTCCTACAGAGCGGCAAATTGAGTCACTTTTCAGGCTTTTCACTTTGTGTTTTTTGTGGCATGACAGGCAGGTTACGCTTGCATGCGGCCGCTAATACCCTCCCGAACATGTACGGTTGATCCGTGGAGCTCAAAAGACCCGTCCGAGTAAACACACTAAACGCTCATAAACACACGCCATACTGACTCGTTCAGGCAGACATCTGACGTGAAACACAAAAACAGAATTACGTTCTCAATCCGGAGTGGCCTTTCAATGCGTAAACCACAGAGGAGAAACGCGCAGCTCACGCAAGTGTGCAAAATAAAGTCTCCAGAGGACAGAACAAGAAAACAGAGAGCGAGCCAGAGGTATTAAGCTATAAGGCATTCAGGGTTGTGCTGTGTTGGGATTTTAAGCTCTGTTCCAAAACCTAGTGAGCTGCCTTGCTGTCTTTTAAGGGAGCATCTCAGTGACAGATTTGAAACACTCTACAAACACACATACTAGCTTAACATGTTGCTAAGCTAATGGTGTGATGCTTTAATAAGCATACAAATACACAGTGCAAAAAAATGTTAGGTAAGATGGAACATTTTATTGGTTTCTTTTTTCAATCAAATGAATGTATATGAATGTATATTTATAATAGAATAGGAAAAGCGCTTTAGTCATGGTTACATAGGGATGCAACAATACAGTTAGTCCATGGTTCAATACGTACCTCGTTTTTTAACCACGGTTTAAATTAACAACAAAATACTCCTGTAAACCTCTGTACACTGGAAAAAGCGTGGATTATTACTTAATATTTCTTTTGAGAGAGGTGTTATTTTTCAATTTTCTACGCAAAATAGGATGGGTTTCATTCATACTGGACGCCAGAGGGCGCCCTCGTGCAGGAAATCCACATATGCGTCAAAGAGATAACACCGATGATGTTCCAGCCAGGAAATCTCTAATATTGATAAAGGCATCGCTATTGCTGTAACGTAATAAAAACAAGATATAACGTTAAACGTTTTGAATGATGAAATGGACAATGAACACTCGTCTGCAATAATATATGGTTTATCTTTGTTCTTCAAGCCTTCTCGGGTATTGTCATAATGATAGTTGTAAGCCATTGCTAATCGACATACAGTATAGAATATATTGTCTGCCTCATTCTATGATAAGAAGCCACATCAGATCACAAAAGGAAGTTATTTCAAACACTCGACTGATGCTGTGAAGTAAAAAATAAGTTTTAATGTTCTCTTTTGTTGGACAACAAGTTTAGAAAGGCTTATCATTGCATTTCATTAGAATGGAAGATGCTCTGCGTGTGTTGATTTTTCAAATATAAACAGGGAGGTGTTTCCTCATCTCAGCACGTGAAATCACGGGTGCAAATTTTGAGAGAAATAAAACAAGGAAACCATTTAAATGCAAAACCGAAAAACCGCAATTCACAAGTGCGTATTGACCCGTGGATGTGGTTGTACCGAACGGTTCGATATTATATTGAGAATTGTGACATCCCTAGTAGTAGTAGTAGTAGTAATAATGTAGATAATAATTCAGAACTATATAGTGTGTATTTTAAGACTGAGGTATTGTCCAATCAGCTTCTAGGACCAAAACTATCCGTTTTATGTGTTTAAACACGATGTGAGGGCAGTCAGGAAGAAAAAGAGAAAAACGGAACGAGAGAACTCGAGTGGAAGATACACAGCCTCAGGCGAACAGAAAACAATTGTTTCACTTCCACCCGTAACCTATTTCACCTTTAAACAGCAGATCTCTTTCACTCAATTAATTTCTGCACATTGGCTGTGGAGTGCTGTAGAAAAGGCCTTTTATATCTGCCTTTTATTTCAGAATTTTTCTCACTCTTTGTTTTTCTCCTCTGGTTTTGTTTACATACCATTGTTTGTTTTTTATTCTCTTCTGTTATGAGGACTTATGGGCTTCACACATTGAAAACACATGGGGGCGGATTCACTAAACAATCAAATGGTGGAGAAGAGTGTTAAAACTGGGCATCTGTCCAGATCTGACATGAGGAGGTTTTTTGACATGTTAAAGAGCCAGTATGTATAATTTATTTTTAGTATGGCGGCCTGTTTTCACCACTGAATAGAAAAAAAGTCAGAATTGTGAAGTAAACTAGCAATTCTGAGAAAAAAAAGTCAATAGCAAGTTTATATCTTGCAGTTATGTGTTATAAAGTCAGAATTGTGAGATATAAACTTGCAGTTATAAGAAAATAGTCTCTTTTTTCCTCAGAATTGGAGAACTCGTAATTGCGAATTTATCTCACAATCCAGATGTAAACCTGCAATTGCAAGAAAAAATTTCACGCAGTTTGTTTCCTGCAATTCTGATTTCATATTTTATATCTCTCAATTCTGACTTTGTAACTCACAATTGCGGGTTTACATCTTGCACTTCTTTAAAAAAAAAAGTCAGAATTGTAAGATGTAAACTGTCAGTTGCGAGAAAACAATTCTTGCAAAGTTGAGTTTATGACTTGTAAATGACTTGTTTTTATCTCAGAATTCGGAGAACAAGTCAGAATTGCAAATTTTTCTCACACAATTCTGATAAAATGCCAGAATTGCGAGATGTAAGCTCACAATTGCAAGAAAAAAGTCAAAATTGTGAGAGAAACTCAAATTCTCTTTTTTGCTCAGAATAAGACTTTATAACTCGCAATTGCTTAATCAGTTGCATGATATAAATTCAGAATTGCAAAATATAAACTAGCAATCGCAGTTATGAAGTCAGTTATAAGCTCTAAATTGTGTGAAATTTTTTCTTGCAATTGCGAGTTTACACCTCGACATTCTGACTTCTTTTTTCAGAATTGCGAGATGTAAACTTACAATTGCAATAAAAAAAAAATTATGCAATTGAGGTTGTATCCTGCAATTCTCACTTGATAGCTTATATCTCACAATTCAGACTTTCTAATTGTGAGTTTATGTCATGCAGTTCTGTGAAGAAAAAAAAAAAACTGAATTGTGAGTTGCGAGAAAACAAGTTGCGAGTTTATGACTTGCAATTGCAGGTTTTTATCTAACAATTCTGGTTAATTTGAATCTGAATTGCAAGATGTAAGCTCACGATTGTGAGAGAAAGTCAGAGTTGTGAGATGTAAACTCAAATTGTAAGAAATTAGTCTTTTTTTCCCCTCAGAATTTGACTTATAACTCGCAATTGCAAATTAATATCTCAAAATTCTTGAATTGCAAGTTGCAAAGTTAGAATTGCAACATGTAAACTTGCAAATGCAAGAAAAATTTTCACATAATTGAGGGGTTATATCTTACAATTCTGATTTTGTAACTCGCAATTGCGAGAATATAAGTCAGAATTTCAGTTATGAGAAAGCAAGTCAGAGTTGCATAATTCTTGCAGTTCTGAGTTTATGACGTGCAATTGCAGGGTTTTCTTACAATTCTGTGAACAAGTCAGAATCGTACGTTTTTAATCACAATTCTGATAAAATGTCAGAATTGCAGAATGTAATCTCACAGTTGTGAGAAAAAAGTGAGAAAAGTCAGTGAAATATAAACTTGGATTGTAAGAAAGTAGTCTTTTTTTTTTCCTCAGAATTGGACTTTGCAACTGCGAATTTAATTCTGAAAACAGAAGTCAGAATTGCAAGTTACAAAGTCAGAATGGCGAGATGTAAACTAGTTCATGTCTTGCAATTCTGAGTTTATATCATGCAATTTTGTGAAAAAAGTCAGAACTGCATGATGTAAACTTGCAGTTGCGAGAAAAGCCAGAATTACGCAATTCTTGCAGTTCTGACTTTATGACTCACAATTTCAGGTTTTTATCTCAAGTCTGAGAAAGTCTGAATTGGGAGATGTAAACTCACAAGTCCAAGAAAAATGTCAGAATTGTGAGATAGAAGATGCAATTACCTTTTTAAATTTTTATTCAATGGCAGAAACAGGCTTCCATATATTAGTTAATCAGACACCAAAACAGCACAGACAGCATGTGCAATCTGTTCTTAGTGAATTTTCTTCATATAGTGTCTCGGGAAGCCATTCAAACACACAGAACAGATTCACATACATCCACACAAAAGCAAATCCAAAACTTATCCGCTCTCCCGTTCTCGCTGTCTCCCACTCCACCCTCTGCCTCCTGCATAAACACATTCATTTGCATCTTTCAAATCCACAGACAACAGAAGTTGACACCCAAAAAGCCATGACGAGAAACACGCGTTCACATTTGCATACGAGCGTCTGCAGCGTCTGCTTGTCAGAGATTGTTTTTGCAGCTTAAATATGCTTTTCGCTGATTGACTGCAGGACTAATGACAAACCTGTGCTGTTAGAAGGAATGGCGAATCTCATTCCGTTGACCCGTCCTGCTCTATGAGTCACTGGGTTGTGCTGCTCTGCTAGTCCTCTGATTCAGGGGTCAAGAGGTCAACTGCGGGCAGCCCACTCGGCGACCTCTCATCAATCTCTGTCGTTATGGTAACAGTGATGCTCCAGGTAGAGCAGACGTGTGATTATCCGCAAGCAGGTTTTCCCAGCTGAACTCCTACTGTCTTCTGACACAATATGGAAGAGAAAATTGTCCCGAGATGAGCACGGACAAGTGATTCACTGGCGGCCAGTGACTCATCACCCGCTGTTCTTTTATTCGTCAGTGTCCAGTCATCATGACAGTGGGCTGTTTTTATGTCCTCGCAGTTTAGAGCCCAGGATGCTCATTTAGGGACCCAGAATATGGTTTAGATGCATCTATATGCAGTAAACAGAAAATCATTCTGTCTGCTCTTGTCTAAAATAGATTTAAGTTTATACAAATATTTATATGTATATACTTTGTAATATAAACGGTTTAATATTACATTTATACAAACTTTTTAATATTAAAATAATTGAGAAAAATCTTTTGTATTATTATTTAAAATGTTGGCAAAATATATTTATTAATTCTAATAATTGTATAACTAACATTCTGCTTCTAATAATAACATGACTTATAATTTAATAATGCATAATTAATATTAATATTATTAATAATAATTATTATTATTGTTTAGTTTTAAAATGGTAAATTAATTTTAAATTAATATTAAAATAAAATAGTACATTTAATATTATGGGTGATATTATAAATCATTAGTCTTACAAATAAAGTCTATTTATTTATTTTTTTATATATTTTTAATTTTTTAATTAATTTATTTATTTAGTTTTTTTTTTTTTTTTTGGTGAATAATTTATACTGATACTTCATTCTAGAAGTGTTAACATATAGTATAGTATAGCTTCCAATATTTGTCTAATCAGATCAATTTAAAGAAAATGTTATTACTTGCCATTACCGACATTTCCATCAATTTTATATTCTTCTGTTAATGAATATGGGATTGCTGTGGCACATGTAAGTGTCATTTTTGTCTAAATTCAGTAAGCTCAATATATATCCAAGGAGCCTGTCTTGAATTTCTGCCCGGAGTGAGATGAAGCAACTAGTCCAATAGTCCAGACTGCTGTTCCAGGGTCGTACACTGCCAAAAATGATTAGGAACAAAAAATGACACCAGACCAAAAGCCTGCTGGGAAATATGGCCATGCTAGTATATGTTATCATCATCATCAAACATGTTTTAATGTAAAGACAATCAAACAAAACAAAAGTGCTACACTGCGTTCATTTACTAGTGGATTCATGTTTTATTAGATGACTAAATCTCACCAAATGGTAATATTTCAATCCAAATTTTAATTTTAGAATTGTATTTTACTTTAAAAAAAAAAAAGAAAAAAGCACCTCATCATAATTCTAAATGCCATGTTCATTACTGTAATGTGAAATATAATTATGTAAATGTATACAAACATGTATCAATCTGAAATAAATATAACAAATGATATAAATACAAATATATATGTAAAATATATTATTTTTAATTTAATTTAATTTTACTTATATATATATATATATATATATATATATAATTTTATTTTATTTTTATTTTATTTATTTATTTTTGCATTGATGCCGGTTACAGTTTAAGATTTTGCTTGTTTTACTTGTACCACTAAAAATATAGCAAAAGGGCAATTATAATTATCATTATGAAAAATGAAGAAAATGAAGCACTGTTTAATTCCCAATGTCGCCATCCGCAGACTTTAACTGCCTCCTCCTCTTCCTCCAGTTCAACATCTGTTTGTTATCTGATGACTTGAGAGTTTGAACGTAACAAAGTGTCTCTCTGCGCTCTAATTAAGCACATTTTAGCAGGACGCTGGCCTTGTGGCGGCACGCAGGCAGGCAGAGCGTGGCGTTCTCCGCGTTCCCTCGAACAGCTCGCAGACGCGCAGACTTTCCTCCTCTGAGCTCCGAGTTTGCATAATTACCCAGGTAATTGCGGAGTAATTGGCGGCGTCACCTGCTCCCAAGACGCGCCAGCATTGTTTTATCAACAGCTGGAATCAAACCTGCGTGAGGAGAGAGATGAGGAGAGAGGGAAAGATGCTTTATAAAGAAAGAGGGGAGAAAGTTGGCCGCCCGAGGGACGTTTACCCCTTCGTTATGAATGGAAATGTATGGAAATGCACTCTGCCCGCAGTCAGAAAAAAAAGGCAGGAACGAAAGAAGAGGAAGTTGGGAATGCAGAAGGAAGGAAAAGTTAAAGAAAGCATAAGAGAAGTAAATAAACAAAAGACAAAGAAGTGCGTGACTGAGACGCCGAGTGAGAAGAGAAGAGAGATCATGTCTGTCTCCAGGGGAGAAAACGAGGTGTCAGCCTTTGTTTCTCTCTCACTGTCTGTCGCTCTTTCTCTTGCTGTGAGGCTGCAGACGAGAAGAGAGTATTTGGTTAAAGCCTGGTGTATTATTCATTCTGTTTAATAGACTGGGCTGCTTTAAAACCTGCAGGTTAGAAACACTTCTTCTTAAAGGGGCAGTGCAGCAAAATGAAGGTTCTGTCATCAATTACTCACTCTCTTGTCATTTCTATGCGAGAACCTTTGGCCTTTTATTTCCTATTTAGCCATAAAATGTATATTTTTACATTTGTGGGTTTTATTTACTTATGAAATGGCATGCGCAAGCCATTTTACTTAAATAATATGTGTTCCTGGACCACAAAACCAGTCATAAGAAAGCTGAAATCATCTGAAAGTTGAATAAATAAGCTTTCCGTTGATGTATAGTTTGTTAGAATATGATTTTTTGGCTGGGATACATCTGTTGGAAAATCTGGAATCTGAGGGTGCAAAAAAATCTAAATATTGAGAAAGTCGCCTTTAAATTTATCCAAATGAAGCAATTATTAGCAAGCATATTACTAATCAAAAATTAAGTTTTGGTATATTGACTGTAGGAAATTTACTAAATGTTTTTATTGAACATGATCTTTACTTAATATCCTAGTGATTTTTGGCGTAAAAGGAAAAATCGATCATTTTGACCTATGCAATGTATTGTTGGCTATTGCTACAAATATACCTGTGCTACATATGACTGGTTTTGTGGTCCAGGGTCACATATGATGCATTTCGTTGTGAAATGGGATATTCAGTAAGATTTAAAAAAAAAAAAAAAAAAAAAAAATTGACTTCACATACTAACATATTTTTGTATGTTAGGCTGCATTTAATCAATCAAAAATACAGTAAAATTATTGCAAAATAATATAAGATTTTAACATTTTAAAATATTTTAAAATGTAATTTATTTTTGTGATGCAAAGCTGAATTTTCAGCATGATCCAGTCTTCAGAGTCACATGATCTTTCAGAAATCATTCTAATATTGCTGCTCAAGAAACATTTATTTATTATCAGTTTTTTAGAATGCTTTGATGAACAACATCAGTTATTTTGTAACAGAAATGTTTTGTAACATTCTAAAGGTCTTTACTGTCACTTTTGAATAACTGAATGCATCCTAGCTGAAAAAAAGTACAGTAGTGTAAATAGAATATAAGAAACAGTTACAGAGGATCATGAAGTTCTCATGACTCTTAACGGTCCAGATGGACTAACACCTTGAGCTTGTCCTTGCGTTCTTCACATCTACAGCGCAAACAACGCAAACGCCTCCTACACAGCAGCCTTGACACGCATTGTGCATCAACACACAGAGAAGTTTCCTGCCTGCATTTGCACAAACGTTGAACCTACAGAGCAGCATCCGCTGTATAATTGAATGAGCTTTCGCTTATTCATGACTTGCGCTTCAGTAGATTTACATGAAACATGTGGTTTATGGCCAAACTAATAGGACGGCACACATATAGGCAGGAACGCGGCGAAGGACGCAGGAATTCACCGTCAAGGTCGTTACTCCTATTAACTGCTGCTGATTCGTTTGCAACATCCGACAGAATTATAGAGTGAGGCGTAATCTGAGAGAGCCCACATCTCCCCAGCTGCTCGTTACATCCCGCCGATACACACAGGAGGCGACGGACACACGCAAGCTCTCGGCGTCTGGAGAATCGCTGCTGTCTGGTTGTGGCACAGCAGCATCTGCTGGTGAAAGAGACGCACAGGCTTGAATTCCCTCAGCGAGGCCGGTTTGCATCCTTATTGCACACGAGCACAAATATAGCCCTCTGCTTTTAACGTGTAATGCTCATCCACATTCACACACATCAGCGGGTCCGCCGAGGTTCATCCTCGCTAACCGTCTCGGTTCCGCCGTGACCAGGTTTTTGCGGAGGACGGCTGCGCTCCCAGAGCCCTGCGGGGGTAATGAGAGGAAATCCTCCCTGCTGAATTGATTCCCGAGCTGAGACGAATAGGCAAAAACTGCCTCAGCCAGCACGTCTGGCAGCGGGTTGTCATGTGGAACGCAAAGGTGAGGATTTGGAGCCGTTTGGGGCAAACGTGCAGGTTTATTTGAGGTGCAGTTCGGCTGTGCTCGGATTATCCCGCAAGCCAAAATGAAAGCGTCATTAAATGCAAGCTGAGGAAATTGGTGTAAATCATTGGTAAAAGGCAGATTGGTGCATCCTTGAGCAAGTTCGTATGTATTTGAGTGCAGCGGTTCAGATGTTCGAATTATGATACTAAATTCCACCATTTAACGTTTAATCAAGATTGGCATTAAAGTTCCAGTGCAAAACTGTAATGCGAATTGGAATTTAGAAGTAAAATGATTCAAATTTCATTATCTAGAAAAGTCTAGGTATTGTCAAAACAAAGTTTAAATGTTAGCCTGACAAAGCCTTGCTAAAAAGTTCTGAAGTTTGAAGGTTTATAGGCCTCATGGGAGGATGTTTAAAAAGCTACCTACAGAAGTGTGGATTTATTTGATGTATTTCATCATATTTAATGAATTAGCAGGATGGAAGAGCACTTCATTTCCCAGAAGTAGCTGTGTTGAATTTCTTTGGATGGAAATTGGGAAATTTCCAAGGTTCTCGGAATCATAAATTGTCATAGTTGAGTACACTTCTATAGTTATGAATAGAAACTACAACAAATGTAAGTTTTATGTTTACATTTGCCTCGATAGGAACACAGTAAATCTATGGTGGCACCTCTGTCTTTCCAAAAGAAGAAAAAAAATATTATGAGCTTGATTAAAGCTGTCAAAAGAGAGAAAGATGTCAAATTTGTCATCACTCCCTCAGGTGTTGTATTTAAAACAGTAATACAGCTGTGTTAAATAGCTTTCTGCAATTTAATGCCAAAGTAATGTGAATAAACCACAAGTATGAAGTTATAAATGTACATTATTTAAAAAAAATATGAAAATAATTCAAATATATCAAAAACTTTGCTAGATTTATACAGACAAGACAGAGCAGGTTACTTTTGAGATGAAACGTAGTCTCATATTTCAAATTTTGACATTTTATGTAAGAAATTTAAACAATAAATATTTTGCAGCTCTTTAATGTGCAGAAGTGTGCATTTATTTTATGAATTTCATCATATTTAATGAACTAGCAGGTTGGAAGAACACTTTATTTCCCAGAAGTAGCTGTGTTGAATTTCTTTGGATGGAAACTGGGAAATTTCCAAGGTTCTCATAGTTGGGCAAACTTCTATAGCTGTGAATGGAAACTGCAACAAATATAATTTTTATCTTTCCATTTGCCCCGATAGGAACACATAAAATCTATGGTGGCACTTCTATGCCTTTCCAAAAGAAGAAAAATAAAAAAAATATTGAGAGCGTGATTAAAGTTGTCAGAAGAGAGAAAGATGTCAAATTTGTCACCACTCCCTCAGGCGCTGTAGTCATACAGCTGTGTTAAATAGTTTCCTGCAATTTAATGCCAAGGTAATATAAATAAACCAAAGTATAGAGATATAAATGTACATTATCTTTTAAGAAATGAAAATAATGAAAATATATTTTTAAAAAAACTAGATTTATGTCGTTAATAACAGACAAGACAGAGCAGGTTACTTTTGAGATTTAACAAATAAAAAAAAAAAAAAACAATAAATAATATTTTGTGGCTCTTTAATGTGGAGAAGTGTGCATTTATTTATTTATTGAATTAGCAGGATGGAAGAACACTTCATTTCCCAGAAGTAGCTGTGTTTCTTTAGATGGAAATTAAGAATTATAAATTGTCATAGTTGGGTAAACTTTGAGTAAACTATAGTTGTAAATGGAAACTACAACAAATATCATTTTTATGTTTTCATTTGCCCTGATAGGAACAATAAAATAAAACAAAATAAAATAAAATCTATGGTGGCACTTCTATGCCTTTCTAAAAGAAGTAAATATATATATTTATATATTGAGAGCTTGATTAAAGTTGTCAGAAGAGAGAAATATGTCAAATTTGCCATCACTCCCTCAGGCGCTGTATTAAAAACACTCATACACTCATACACTAATTTTAAATTGAGTTCTGCAATTTAATGCCAAGGTAATAAGAATAAACCAAAGTACAGAGTTATAAATGTAGATTATTTTTTAAGAAATGAAAATATATTTAAAAAAAAAAACTTTGCTAGATTTATGTTGTTAATAACAGACAAGACAGAGCAGGTTACTTTTAAGATGCAACATAGTCTGCTTTCAACTTTTGTCATTATTTAAGAAATTCAAACAATAAATAGTATTTTGTGGCTCTTTAATGTGTCGTGACAGATTGTTGTAGCACATGAATTGACCATTTTTTCCTCGTTATAGCATAGCATGAAATAAATGTGAATGAACATGAATTAAGGTATCTTTTTTTCAGCACAAACCACTTTTCAAGTTCAACACAAAAAAAAATAGTTGTTTCAACTTAAAATAATTTGTTACCCCGCTGCCTTAAAATTTTTAGTTTAGTCAACTAAAATATTCCCGCTGTCAGTTAAATTAACGTTAAGTAACTTAAAATTTCAGGTTGACTAAACAAAAAAATTTAAGTTGAATTATATTAAGTTGTTTTTTTTCACAGTGAAGTCTACCGACATGAATCTACTCTCCTGTCTGGTTTGTTTGTCAAAATCTCGACAAAGGGTGAATTCAGTGCATTCCTCTTCCTGCATTCCTCTACACTTCAAATTCCAATTCAACTTCCTGTGGAGGGTGTGGCCAATTCAGTTCAAATTCGCTATTGTGAACTGCAAGGAAGGCAGTTCTTCAGTTCTGAATGATGCACAGTGCTTCTACACTGTAAAAAACAATTTGTTGAGTCAACTTAAAATAATTTGTGACCTGGCTGCCTTAAAA
>JAHKKF010500246.1:0-15707 GCA_019740295.1 Labeo calbasu
ATTTTTTTTTTTTTTTTTTTTGAAATTTTAATTTTTTTTTTTTATATCTTTTTATCATAATTGTTTTCTATTTGTTTTTAGCTATTTTAGTACATCAGGTTAAAATGAAAAATGTCTTTGCAACTACAGGTTTGATAAAATATATATAAGTTTTTTATTGTTTTTTTATTGCTCACCAAGCCTGCATTTATTTGAAAAATGTACAGCAAAAACAGTAAAATTGTGAAATATAATTTTTTTTACTATTTAAAATAACTGTTTTCTGTTTGAATATTTTAAAATGTAATTTATTCCTGTGATTAAGGCTAAAATTTTAGCATCATTACTCCAGTCTTCAGTGTCACATGATCCTTTAGAAATCATTCTAATATATATATATATATATAAACATTCAAATAGAAAGCAGTTATTTTAAATAGTAAAAATATTTTAAAATGTTACTGTTTTTGATGTATTTTGGGTCAAATAAATGCAGGCTTGGTGAGCAGAAGAGACTTCTTTAAAAAACATTAAAAATCTGACTTGTAGTGTAGGCTATTTCAATTTGTTTCCTCACTTACATTGATGCACAAATGTCGAATTATTGTTTTCAATGCGTTTATCTTATGCAATCCATCACTATTGGGGGAGCCAGAGAGCGCAAACCCTGCACGTGTTACCGAGTACCGTGTATAACACGGCTCTCCCCCCCCCACACCCCTATGCACCAGCTCCGTGAGCACCGTATGAGAACGGGACTCACCGCATAAACGAGAACCGACCACATTATGGGTGAGTGCCTTGTTGATCGCATCCACGGTCATAACATGACCGAAAGTTTTGGACACGCTACAAAACAGTTAAATCATTTTGTCAGACCACATTCTTTGTGCAGTGTTTGCATTCGCTTTGGGAATGGTTTGTCCTACTAAAAGACCCATAGTGTTGTCCTTGCTTTCGATTGGTCACCTCCGCTATTCAAAAACACAATCCTAAATTACATAGTCTGACGGATAAAACCGTAATCAAAATTATTTACTGTTTTATTGCACGAAAGAATGTGTTTCATATATTAAAAACAACTGTCTTAAACAAAACAAAGCAAATATTAATATCGTTATACATTCTTTTCAGGTGGTAGGTTCCTCAACTAAACTGATTCGCGGGATTTGTAGTCTCTTTGATACGTTCGAAAACGTTTAATATAATTAACAGAGCTGAAGCGGTGAACTACATTACCCACAGCGCACCGCGACGGGTTTTGCGTCAAGTCTAGTCCGTTGCATTTTCAAGATGGCGTCGCTGGGAAGGAGGCGCGGTGTCCCAGTCAACAGGGAGAGGTCAGTTAGACTAAAACCTGTCATTATTTCATAATACGTGCCGTGAAATTTTTAGGCTTTGTGCAAAATATACGTTAGTTTACTATCCTTAAAATACTAGGTCGGTTGGAGTTTTGTGGAGCCGCAAACACTAAAAAACATTGTTTGAATAGAGCTCATGTGTTGTTTTGATTAGCTTACTGACACTGGGGTCCCTCAACTGATTAGCAGTGCAGAGACCAGCAAAAATGTATTTTTTTATGGCAGTTACATCTGAAGTCTGGACATTGATAACTAATGTTTTTTGCAGTATGTGTTAAACATAATGACACGAGAGGAACAATGTAAAATAGCGCTTCACAGCCATGACAGCGGGTTTCAAGGAGATGTGTGGAGTTAGCAGGCATTTATAGTCGTTATACTAACTTTAGTGTTTGGCGCAAATGCCTTGGAAAAAGGGAAGAAATTGTATTTTTCCGCCAAAAAATATGCACTGCTTGTTAAACTGACAGTATGCGTTAAACTTATTTAACCGTTGAAAAGGCGGACCGCTCTCTCTTATCTCTCTCGATTTATTTAGCAGCGAAGTATTTTCTAAAATTTTGAAAACAAGTTTTTATTTGTATACTTGAGCAAAAGGTCTTTCACAGTACATATGAAAATTTCCCATCAGTCTTTATGCTTCTTTAACATCGCTCAAAAGTTTCTTGTTTCACTGTGTGAACTCAGGCCTCAGATGGTCTGGCTGATTCAGATAACGCGAGACCGGTTGTGTCTAATATAGACCAGAATATAAGGTCACTTTGTTTTTTACACGGTCATTTTAAAATATTTTTTGCGAAACTCCAAATAAAATTTCAGTGAAAAAAGGACAGGAAATGGCATCCCATCTGAAGAGATGTTGGCTGGTCTCGAAGTATCTGTTAAACCAGTTTTACTGTTTTTTCCACACAGTAAATCGCAGTAGTTCCATTTATGCAACCAAATGAACATTGATGGCTGGTTGGACTGAAAAGTTGATTTGATTGAGCTCTGAATAAAATTTTAGGTTGAAATCAGTCATTAAATAAGAAATGATTAATATGAAATAAAGAATGAAGCATTGAATCTATTTCCTCAATCGAATTCGGTAATTCATTAATATATTTACATATGTCTTATGAATGTGAGCATGTTTACTTGCATTTACTAACTGGTCAGTAGTGGAGACTGAATATTTACTAAATATTAGCTAAAATGCTCTTCTGACATATGCAAAAACATCAATTATACGCTCAGTAGCTCCAGTGACATTATTATTCTGGTTTTCGATGTAGACAGTGCTTCAATTCTATAATGCTTCAGTATCATTCAATGTCATGAATGTGTATGTTTTTTTATTTACAGTCAAACCAAAATTTATTCACACACCTTCAGCATTTCTCACATTATCACAGTTTATTCGCTATAGTTTACAAAAATGGTAATAACATATGACAAGAACTGTGTCAGAACAAATTCATCTTGATAATGTCAGATAACCTTGATAGAAAGGTTTGTAATGGATTACAGTCAACCAAAAATTCAAAAAACTGTTAGTATGACAATATTTACACAACTATTAATACTTTATTGTCCAGTTACCAAACAATGCTTAATTTTGTTCAGTCTGTGGTGTAAAAAGATTGCATTAGCAATTAAAGAAAAAATGGTTAAGCAAAACATGGCCAGCTTAAAGTGTCTGAATAATTTTTGGTCCCAAATTTTTATACATTTTACTGGTAGTCCCCTGTATGAAGAATTTTTTGGGTATAATATGGCACAGTTTCAGTGTGTTTCAAAATTGGGCTGCTTTAATACTTTTGCCGCGGGTTGTTTTTCCATTTCCGCGGGTTTAAGCGACCCCAATAACATGATATTTATCCCCTGAAATTCAAATTGTACCAGGGGATTACCATAGAATCCCATAGGAATTGGGTTGGTTTTGTTGTGAAGACCTGGCAACCCTGCACAGTTTAATTTATTTTGCTGTCCTTACTTACATAAATGAACTATAGTGTCTTGTTAAAAAAATAAAATTAAAAAAAAAAAAAAAAAAATTATATCTGGTGTCTGAATAAAGTTTGGTTTGACTGTACATCTTGCGAACTGGTCAGTGGAGATTGAAATCTTACTAATTATTTGATAAAAAAAAAAATTCAGTTTTCTCCAATTCTGAATGCACCAATTGATGCATGTAAATGTGATGCATGTAAATGAATGAAATGTGAATCAGTTGCAACATTTAACGTTCATAACAGAACTTTCAGAATGTAAAATGGGATTGGATTCATTCGGATTGACTAATTCTCACTTTTTCTCCTAAGGGGAGTGATGGCGGCCACGGAGTGTTACATCGTCCACGAGATCTACAACGGCGAGAATGCGCAGGAGCAGTTCGAGTACGAGCTGGAGCAGGCTCTGGAGGCGCAGTACCGCTACATCGTAATCGAACCCACGCGCATCGGTGACGAGACGGCCCGCTGGGTGGCCGTGGGAAACTGCCTGCACAAAACCGCCGTTCTGGCAGGGGCCGCGTGCCTCCTGACGCCGCTCGCCCTTCCCGTCGACTACTCCCGTTACGTGGCGCTCCCTGCTGGCGCGCTGAGCCTGGCCTGCGCCGCGCTCTACGGCATCTCCTGGCAGTTCGACCCCTGCTGCAAGTACCAGGTGGAGTACGACAGTCAGAAGCTCTCGCGGCTGCCGCTGCACACGCTAACCTCCTCCACGCCGGTGGTTCTGGTTCGACGGGACGACGTGCACAGAAAGAGACTGCACAACACGATAGCGTTGGCGGCCCTGGCGTACTGTGCCAAGAAGATCTACGAACTGTACGCCGTATGAGCGCTATGGCACATGCGCACACACGCATACAGATACTGATATACGCGTACACACACACAAACACGCAGCAGGGAGGAGAGAAGCACTACTAAACACCCGACACTGGCAGATACACACATACACACCAAACGAAACATATGGACGGACCGACGGAGAGAGTGATGGAGAAACAAAAGGAGGCGGCGAGATGCGGCGCTCTCTCTTGTTACGCTTTTTCAGCGTTTTGCTTTCAATCGGTTAAAGATTGGACAGATGATGGACGGATGGTTGAGAGGAAGGGTTGGGGGGGAGCTTATAGTTCTGAATGAATCTTCCCCTTTTCTCTGTACTTTAAAAGTGATATCACCAGTGCACTTGAGCCCCCCTTCCCGCTCCTTCCCTGCGCCTGTTCAGCCCCTTCCTCGTCCCGGCGGCCCTCCCCGAACGTCACCTGCCACCCACACGGAGCTTCCGCACCCGGGCAGCAACCTGTCGGACTGAACGTGTGGTGGACAGACAGATGGATCATGTTTTAAGAATGACCTTTGAATCCTCTCTTTTCTCCCTCTGTGTAGTTTTACTGTACCCTGCCTTTGGTGCGTCACCTTTTCATTAAACAGTAGGAGATTTAACCTCACTGGCATCTCTGACCACCTTTATTTGACCCTCAAAGGCTCAGAATCTTTCTTTCTAACCGCACATCTGGGTTATAGACGCCACGCAGCGCTCGCAGGCAGATTTGCTTTACAGGTCGTGGTTTGTAACGGATCAGCTTAAGTCCGGTTCTTTGTATGAAGTTATGAAAAGTAAATATGAAAGGTGAGCAGTAAATGTGAACTCATCTGAAATGGATAGTTCACTTCACCTCCAAAATTACAGTTTTCTCATTTACTTAAGTTGATCTAGACCCATATAAGCTATGCTATTGAGTTTAGAAGGAAACTGGAGGTCAAAATAGAAATGCATAACTCATCTTAAGAAATCTAAAGGGTAAACCTATTTCATACACATGGAAACCTTCCAAATCAGTGAGATTGGAACTGTATGTGAAACAAAGGACTGAATGTGGCAGTAAATGGACTAGTGTAAATCCAGTTCTTCTTATGAAGTAATGAAAGCTAAACATCTGAAATGCATAGTTCACCCATATATTAATGTTTTATTATTTACTTATGTTCCAGACCCATTCTGTTACTTAAAGGGGTCATGAACTGCCGTTTTTTTATTATTTTTTATTATTTTGTACTGTTTTCAGATTTTTACATCAAAAAACATAATTTAGAAGTAATAAGCTATTTTCTGTCCTGTTTTTAACTCCTCTCATCAGAATGCTCTGTTGAATAGGTGTGGCGGATTGTGAACTTAAAAGTAAATGCCCACTGCTATGATTGGCTGACAGTTGTGTATGTTTGACAGCCTACATCCTTCACAAATGGGCGCTGCTGTGATTTAGGTCAAAAACGCATAAATACTCGGTACATATCAAACGATCTGTAATAACAGATAAAGCAATAGTGACCATGTAATAAAAACAGTTAATCACACTTGTGTGTTGTGACACTACTGTGGATTCAATATAGTCAGCACAGCGTCATCTTTTAGTTTCAATCTTTCTGAAAGTCCTGTGTCGAATTGTGACTTGTTTGTAAATGAGTCCTGGTAAAATTAAGTGAACAAAGAACCAAGTTGTTACTGACGCGATCTGAATCTTCATTAAAAATAAAGTTCATCCACTCTTTCCTAATGTTGGGATCAGAAGGAAGGCAAAGCAAAGGCAAAGCATCTTGTTGTCTTCAGAGGCATTGTTTGGTTTCTGTGTAGACCTGCGTCTGCCTCTCTCTTTTTTTAACACCACATGTGCAAATTGGTGGGTGGGGCTAAACAGTCAGGCTTTGATCATCATTATCTGCGGAGGCAGTGTTTAACCACACTATTACATAATAAAGTAGCACATTTCACAAACTGTCATTTTGGCAGATTGGCTTCAGCATAAGCTGTTTTTAGACTAACTAGAAAGTTTGAGTTTTGAAGCTTACATATTTTTATAGTACAACGACCTCTTATATGTCAAAAGATCTTGATTTTGATTTCTCAGTTCATGACCCCTTTAATTTCTTTTCTTCATTTTTGGTTATTACTGTTACTTTAATTAGCAGATAAACCAGTTTAATTGAATGACAATTGATTAACAGTTTCCATAAGACAACACTGTGAAAGTTTTAGTCTCAAATAGTATTTTGCATTAATGGTACCGTGTTAAATAATGTTTACACTTGTTTATGTTTTCATGATTGCATCCCAGCCTGTGGATCTTAAATTACTTTTCTGATATGTTTTATTTCCATATTGTAGTGTATAATATCTGAAACAGGATATTCAGAGAGAAAAGGGTAGGGCCAATCAATATTTTAAGTGTCATTTCTGCTCACTAGGATTGCAAAATTGATGTTTTGTCAAACAGGTTTTTTTTTCAAACCATCCTCTTGTCTGCAATTGGACAACACTTATATTTATGAGTCAGTTAAAAAAGCCTGTATTCCTGTTTTGACAAGTCCTATGGTTAGTGTCAGTGATTCTTAAAAATGGCATTTTTTGGCCTTTTAAAAGATTATTCAGGTTTATCAAAACTGCTTGTTTTAGAATGTCCTAGAAATGACACTAGGCCACGTACAAACAGCAGCAAAATACGGTTGTCAGTCCTGTATTTGACTCCTTAATACGATCACGTTCACACACAGTACGGTTATTTACGGGTGTGACAACCGCATAGGCTACTACAACCGAACTCACACCCTAATTTTTCAGGACTCACAACCGCATTCTCGGAACTCACGCGCTGTGTGAACGGAACAGGACTTGACAACTGGTTGTCCATAAGGTCATTCAGTGAGAGAGAGCCGCTCTGCCGCACAAACGCGTATCTAACGTGTGTTGCGTGCTTTCATGTGGGGTTTCGGTAACTTACAGTGTAGGAGAAATAAGCTGCGTGTCATCATAAAGTTTTATCCAGGATCCAGCGGAGCCGCTCCCGTCAATTTGTGTTCTGTGTACGAATCAAGATCATGATCATCATCATGATTTGATGGATGAACTCGCGCCTCAACTGGACTCTTGTCGTGTCAGAAAGTGATAAGACTTTAAGTTTATGGACGTCGCCATCTTTGATATGACTTTGGTTACTGTTGCTATGGTTAAGGGTGACTCCCGTTGCCCGTTCATACAGATCGTATTCGAGACGCTTCTGTAAGCTGCTGTGTGAACGGGACATTTGGAGACTCGCACCTGTACGTAAATGCGGTTGTCAATCCCAAAAACTGTAAAAATGTGAACATAGCCTACATAAAAATTGCTCAATTCAAGATTAATTTGGAATTAAGATTAAATTTTAGGTAAAGACTGATTTAAGATTAATGCTTAAACACAATGTTTAAGTGTGTGTCTAGGTCATGTGAGGCAATTCTTCTGTAATTTATGTCTGTGATGTTCTCAGGTCAGAAGGTGAGTCCATATGTTGTGGTTAAAAAAATCAGTTTCTAAATATGCTTGTTACAGATTACATTTAGCTAAAGCAGGATTTTAAGGGGACTGGAATGGGGTTTTTCAGTGCTGAGGCATGATGTTAATGTTTTACTGCGTTTCAAAGGAAACTGTATTAAAACTGAAAACGCTAAACTTATTTTAAGGCATCTTAAAGTAAACTTTTGGAGGACGAATCAGGCAAAATACCACATATTTCACACACGTGGACACCTTTTTAAATCTGCGAGTTTGGAGCTGTTTGTGAATTGGAGGAAACGACGAAATGAGTGAGGCAGTAATTTTCGTTGTGTTTAGACTGACTGTTTGAACACCATTTAAATAACATCGCTGTGACAGAAATGTCTGCCGAGTTTCTAGCACCAACCTTATTTGGAGACAAAAATCACCTGGGCTGGTTTTTCGAAATTCACATTTAAAAAGTTAGTTTTGTACTGAAATGATGCAAGGAAGTTGCAAAAGGAGAGTTTTAATCATGGCCCATTGGTAAGTTTCTTGAGAAAAAAATCTCCCTCTGTGTCAATTAATGCACCGTTTAGATACTGCTTTTCCTCTAAAGCACAACCGTTTCATCATGCTCATTCTTCTCCCGCATTCTCATTGAGAGCTGCATATGTTTGGTGCATCTCATGAGTCATAAGCATCTGTCATAACCAGATTATCATGATGTGGTCCTTGCAGTGGCACTTCACATCTGTTTTTATTATTTTCTGTTGCCATGGAAATTTTCAAGTAACATCTAATTGGGTCAGACTTTATTAAAACATAAACAAACCATTAAACGTTCAGATTATTTCAACTTCCTGTTGGAATAAGGGGTGCCTGAGAATTATACATATTCCTATATCAACATATTCCTATAATTCAAATCCGTTAAAGGATTGTTAGGCTGCATTAATTAGGTCAACCGGAACCGGGAACACTTCACATGACACCCGATGTGCTCAGTGCATCGTCATCAGAATGGCATCTACGCTAATATTAGTCTGTTTCTTTCTTATTCCGAGGTCACCTTAACCACCAGATCCAGTCCATATCCAGATCAGATGGTCACTGCAGTCCCCCGGATCCAGTCCGTACCCAGCCCAGACAGTGGATCAGCACCTAGAAACGACCTCTACAGCCCTGAATGTCAGCGGAGACCACATCGACTAGATGAGCCCCAGAGATGGATCCCCAGTGAAGACCTCGTCACCTAGACGGCCGTCGGCACAAGACCACGGGAACCAGATGAACTGGCCCCCCAACTGAGTTTGGTTATCCCAAGGTTTTTTCTCCATTTGTCACCGATGGAGTTTTGGTTCCTTGCCGCTGTCGCCTCTGGCTTGCTTAGTTGGGGACACTTTTTCTTCACACAATATTGTATTTTATTTGAACTGAACTGAGCTTGATGATGACATCATTGAATCCATTGATGAACTGCCTTTACCTGAAAATTGAGTGTTTACTGTTGCCCCTTGCATTATTGATTTCCTAAGTTTTCCCCTTTTGTTGTACAGATGGTCATGAAAGTGAAAGACTAACACTTGTGAAGATGTTTAGCTACATGCAACTGCTTTGATAATATTTTCTATATATTACTGTAGAAATATTACAAATTTCTTTCATTTTTGTACTGTGCTAGGTTTTGAACTTAAGTTTGAAAACAGTATGTAAACGTGCAAATTGGCTTGTATAGTACATAAAGTTTTGGTGGTGTTTGTGTTAACGCGATAAAAGAATTCATGTAATTTGACAGATGTTGTCAATGAATGCATTTTGTGCCAAATCAATGATAAATGATCCACAGTTTAGCCGACACAGACTGATGTGCTCGCTGTGTGAAGAGTTTTGAAAAAGTGAGAAATGTGTGCTAGCAATTGTTATAAAACTGTAAAAAATGACATTAGAAGTCTTATTTTATGAGAAATTTATCAAAAAGAAGTGAATTACTGTGCACAAAAAGGACAAATATCTGCTTTTTTATATAACATTGGTATGTATCTTGATTTAAGAATGTTTAGATATTTGTATTGGAAAACAAGACAATATTACTGACAAAGATCTACAGTTTTTTTGCATGTAACATTTTTTATGCCATAACTGCTTTCATTTAAGACCTTTCAAGGCCTTAATTTTTCTAAAACCATGCAAAAATTTAGATATTAATAGATGTAATTTGGTTCTTGTACGATAAACACTTGTTCAGCTTATCTAAGGATGGGTCATATTGTTTTTGTGTTTTTCAAAGGGATTGATTCAAACAACTGAATCCATTCTTAAATATTTATTAAATACATACACACACATGTATTTACCCTCAGAGGTACAAATTACACTTTTTAGCTATGAAATCTTCAGAAGAAAGATGCAAAGATTTCCCTTAAATGATTAGTTCATTTCCAGAATAAAATGTTTTCCTCTGAAACCTTAATTTCATTTTGACTGAGAAAGAAAGACATGAACATCTTGGATGACATGGGGGTGAGTAAATTATCAGGAAATTTTAATTCAGGAAGTGAACTAATTCTTCAATACTGTTTTCCCTTATTCCTTCTTCACTCTCTGTTCTTTTATGGCTCGTGAAGCCATCAGTCTGAAGTAGAGAGTAGGCCACAGTGTGCGCAGATAGATGGCTGCAGTAGGCAGCAGCCCAGCCAATACCACGTCTTTCTGTTTGTGACAGACAGCTTTCAAAACAGCATGTGCTACGTCCACTGGATCTGCCCCTTTCGCTGTGGTTTTGTCCATTACTTCAGATCCAAAAGAACAAAAAAACAAAAATAAACATACGACTAAACACTAAAATATGTATATTTATGTTACTTATTTTCCAAAACATACTTCATAACTTACATTCAGAGATTGGTTGACAAGAACAACGTTCTCTCACCTCCGTATTTAGAGCCGTCCCCCGTGACTGCATTGATGGACAGGTTTGTTTTGATGTAACCAGGGCTGACGACAGACACCTGCAGGCCGAACCTTTCGACCTCTGCCCTCAAACAGTCAAAGTAGGCCTGCGTCGCATGCTTAGATGCAGAATCTGACAGAAAACATTTCAGAAATGCAAGCAAGGTACTTGATCACATGATCTTCCTTCTTTTGTATATGTATGTAGATCAGTTCAATTCATGTTTATTTGTATAAACGTTTATACACATTGTTGCAAAGCAGCTTCATAGAAAATGAATCATTAAACAGTACGTTTAAAGAGATAGTTCACCCCAAAATGAAATTTTTTTCACCCAAATTCACCCAAAAAACCACTGATGTCACATGGACTATTTTAACAATGTCCTTACTGTCTTTCTGGGCCTTGAACGTGTCAGTTGTGTTGCTGTCCACACAGGGTTTAGAAAGCTCTCGGATTTAATCAAAAATGTCTTAATTTGTGTTCTGAAGATGAACAAAGGTCTTACGGGTTTGGAACGACATGAGGGTGAGTAATTATGACAGAATTTTCTTTTTTGGGTGAACTATCTCTTTAAGAGTAATTTATCTGTGGTATGCCAAAGCGATGTCCGTATGGCAGAAATGTACAGTTCTAGGATAGTACAAATCATAAAGTTAATGACATGTATTCAAGCAGAAATAGTTAACACGATTAACAAGCATATGTAGTGATTATATGTATACTCACATGCAGATCTGTACGGTATAGAGATTTTTCCCTGCACACTGCTGATGACAACAATATGTCCACTGCGTCTGTCAACCATTGAAGGCAGAATGGCTGGACGAAACAAAAAATCATTTTTTATTAAATTTAATATACATAATGTCATGTATAATGTGATGTGAACTAAATTATATAGTTTTCATTATAATAAAAACATTATATATATATATATATATATATATATATATATATATAATATTTTATTTATATACATCAGTCAAAAGATTTTAATGTTCTTTTTTAAAGAAGTCTCTTCTGCTTACCAAGCCTGAATTTATTTGAAATATACTGTGAAATATTTTTACTATTTAAAATAATTGTTTTCTATTTGAATATATTTTAAAATATAATTTATTCCTGTGGTCAAAGCTAAATTATAGAGACATTATATTGTATATTGTTTCAGGTTTGAAATCACAGGAAAAATTACATTTTAAAATATATTCACATAGAAAGCAGTTATTTTAAATAGTAAAAATATTTAAAAAATGTACAGCTTTTACTGTACTTTGGATCAAATAAATGCAGGCTTGGTGAGCAAAAGACACTTCTTTAGAAACATTAAAAATCTTACTGTTCAAAAACGTTTGACTGGTATATATATATATATATATATATATATATAATTTTATATAATTTTGACATTAATATATATACACTTTGGTTCAAAAGTTGGGGGTCAGTCAGTTTTTTTTCTTTTTTAAGAAATGAATGTTCAGCAATGACACATGAAACTGGTCAAAAGTGACAGTGAAGACATTTATAATGTTACAAAAAAAAAAATTCAAGTGCTTTTTTCCCCCAAATAGATTGTTTGTAACTTTCTATCAATAGTTGATTCCTAAAAAACACCCATGATTGTTTTCATAAAAAGGTTAAGCAGAACAACTTGTTTTAACATATATGATATGATGATCATTTTTATTGAGCCAATGCTATGTCTTCAGTTGCAGAATTGGGCTACCTTAACACTGTTGCCAGTTTTAAACAGCAGTGTTTTGTTTTACATACCTGGCAACCTTGTCTTGAGCACCAGATCAGCATATCAGAATGATGTGACACTGAATACTAAATTAATGATGCTAAAACTTCAGCTTTGACAAAAAAGGAATAAATAACATTTTAAAATATATTTAAATATAAAAGTCTTATTTTAAATTGTAATAAAATTTCATATTTTTACTGTATTTATGATCAAATAAGCACAGTCTTGGTAAGCATAAAGGTTAAATCTTTGAATGGTAGTGTCTATGTGTATATATAACCAGATATATAATCGTTCCACTGATCTATTCTCCACTAACCTTGTGTAAGAGCGACAGGACCAAAGTAGTTAGTCTCCATGACATCTCGCTGAACTGATACATGGGTGTCCAGGATGTTGCCACGGTAACTAATGCCTGCATTGTTGATGAGGACATCAACATGACCATGGCACTTCAAAATCTCCTCGGCGGCGCTGGAAACCACAGATGTGTTGGAGAGGTCAAAGGTGACAGTGCAGGGAGTGTAAGTCTGAAAACAAAAGTAATAAATAATCCTAGTTAAGAGACTGGACATAAGCATGCTTGGACACGTTCACATTTACATTTTGCCTAGTGTAAATAAACAACACCATATCTTTCTCATAAATTGAAGCTTTAAAGATTAAAATAGGCCTAATAACATAAGTTGCACAATCTAAACAGGCAAGAGATTTGATTGTGTTTTTACCTGTATCTTTCCACTGTTTTTGTTTCTGAGCTCCTCCACGACCTCCTGCAGTCTCTTCTGGTCTCGTCCGCACAGGATCAGTCGGGCCCCCGCCGCATGGAAGACCCGCGCACATTCTGAGTTACAAAAGATAGAGATATTAAACAAACAATGGTGTAATATCTACAGTCAAATGCCATTAATAAGACATTATGATCAGCATTATAAGTGAGTTTATGTTAAAGTAACCTTTGCCCAGTCCTGAACTGGCTCCAGTGATCACCACCACTTTACCCCGTAGATTCTGCTTGTGTCTCAATCTCTGGATCACTTTCAGCAAAATCAGCAGCCCGACGGTCCCAGCTGCCAGTGGCGCAATGCCTAAACCTAACAAACGCTCCATGTCTGTACACAAATAAAGAGAAATGCATATATTAATTTACATTTATAAAAACCCAGAATCTGTATCTACAAGTAACATGGCAACATTCTGTGAAAACATCTCTGACCTCAAATGTGGGCATGTTTTTATTATATGGTGTTTAAACAGAAGAACTGTAAACTGTAAACAATATTTTAAAGAAAAAAGGTAAAAAAAATTTTATGGTATATGATCAGTGTAACGCTTTTATACCTTACATATTTTGACCTCACATTGAGAGACAGCATGGAATTTTTTTTAATTTTTATTATTATTTCTCAATCCAGAACCTTTTAAAAATAAAATTAGGGTAAATTTAACTTATTTTGTCTTTCGGGAAGCATGCAAGTATCTTCTGTAGCTTCTGAAGGGCAGTACTAAATGAAAAAAATATTATATTTAGGCAAAATAAGAAAAATGTACATATCTTCATTTTGTTCAAAAGTTTACACCCCCGGCTCTTAATGCATTGTTTTTACTTCTGATGAATCAGTGAGTGTTTAAACCTTCCGTAATAGTTGCATATGAGTCCCTCAGTTTCAAAAGATGGATTTTAAAAAATAATACATTGTTGGAAAGGGTTCAAACACACAAAAATGCTGAAACACTAAAGAATTTGTGGGACATGAAGGATTTTTCTGAAGAACAGCAGGCAGATTAACTGTTCAGGACAAACAAGGGGACTCATGAACAACTATCACTAAACAAAAAGAGCACAGCTGTGGATCATTCAGGTAACAACACAGTATTAAGAATCAAGTGCATGTAAACTTTTGAACGGGGTCATTTTTATAAATTCAACTACTATTTTCTCTTGTGGACTATATGTAAACGTCTCTTATGTGAAATATCTGATTCAGGTCAGCACTAAATAAAAAATAACATGCATTTTGTATGATCCCTCTTATTTTGGTAAAATAATTAACATTTTGCAGATTCTACAAGGTGTAAACTTTTGACTTCAACTGTATATCAATAATAAACTGAAGCATAAAAATGACTAAAACTGAAATAAATATAAATAAAACATTTAAATACTAAAATCACAAAAGCACATAACAAAGTTACCAAAACTTCAACATTAAAATGAAAACTGAAATATAAAATAATTCAAAATAATAATAAATACTATAATATTATGTAAATACTGAAAACACACTTATGTCAAAGGCATCAGTGGTGAAGTGTTGCTAAGACATTTAAATACATTTAAATTTAATTAATTTATCGTTAAAACGTCCCTTAGTGTGTTCGATAATACAGTCACGTTATCACTGATGTGTAGTACACCAACTAATTCACAGCAACTATCCTTACTATTCAGTCAAGGACAGTATAAAGGTTTCAATGCACTATGCATCCGAGCTTAATCTTATCTTAATATCTCTAATAATCAGTATCTCTAAGGCAGTTGTATCTGCATGCACTGTTTTGTAAATATATAAAATACACTGTCAGGAATAATTACATATTACCTACCGTAAGCTAAGACCCATATGACTGTATGGAGAATCCGGAACAGCATCACGTGATTTCGGCTGTCCAATAAAATTCCGAAGAGGCGATGCCATCACGCCCTCTACAGAATCCAGCAAGTAAACACATCAAAACATTGGACATGATAAAAGACAAATATGACCCTGGGCCACAAAACCAGTAATAACAAATAATCAGATGAAACAAATTAAATTTAATATTGAAAATAATTGCATAATGTCAGACCAAGGCGTAATAGAAAATGTGACCCTGCACAACAAAACCAGTCGCAGAGGTATATTTGTAGAATTAACCAACAATACATTGTATGGTCAAAATGATCGATTTTTCTTTTGTGCCAACAGTCATTAGGATATTAAGTAAAGATTATTTTCCATAAAAATATTTAGTACATTTCCTATTGTAAATATATCAAAACTTAATTTTTAATTAGTTATATGCATTGCTAAGAACTTCATTTAGACAACTTTATAGGCGATTTTCTCATTATTTTATTATTTTAGCACCCTCAGATTCCTATTTTTTTTTAAATAGTTGTATCTTATACAAATATTGTTATATCCTAACAAACCATACATCAATGGAAAGCTTATTTATCAGCTTTCAGATTATGACTGGGTTGGTAGTCCAGGGTCACAAATAAGATACAGACACTGGTGTTCATTTAGGTTACTAAAAGTATATACATATATACATATATACACACACACACACACACTATATATATATATATATATATATATATATATATATATATATA
>JAHKKF010500249.1:0-11178 GCA_019740295.1 Labeo calbasu
TGATTTTAGCAAATGGCTGCAATATAACAAAGAGTGAAAAATTTAAGGGGGTCTGAATACTTTCCGTACCCACTGTATATATATATATATATATATATTATACATTTTTTACATTTCTATTAAAAAAGAGAAACTATGCTGGACCATGTGACATGCATATTATACACAATATTTCATATAATTTAATCAGGGTTCGTACAGATATTGTAAAATCAAATTACAGGACTTTCAAGGGCTTTTCAAGCACTACGTTTTTAATTTTCAAGAACTTCAATCAGAGATCTCACTTGTGTCTTCTATTTTAAATTCTAAAAAAAGAGAAATAGATGAATAAAAATATACTAATAAAAATGGCAAAATTAAAGTGAACCACGCACATGTGAAGTATTACTACTAAATCATTACAAAGTATACTACGCCTTTACTATAGTAAAACCACGGTTAATTTTTTTTAGGGAATCTGTATTTGTCTTTCTTTTTTCTTTTTGTTTTTATAAGTGTACTGCCTTAATGATGTTTTCTACTGTTTAAGAAAAAAAAGACGAAGAAAAAAAAAAAATTTGCAAAATCGCTCCAAAATCCTGATAAGAAACAAATGATTCACGAACCCGCACTGAAGTCCCAATCCCAAATCAAATGATTCGCTATCCACGCTACGAAGATCCGATCTAAAGCAAAAGATTTGCGAACGCGCACTGAAGTTCTGATTTAAATCAAATAATTCTCCATCCACGCTCTGAAGTCCCAAATTCGCGAACCATCATTTCAGACCATCATTCAATTCGTGAAATGATTCACAACCCCATTCCGATCTAAATCAAACAACTCACGATACGTGAATTGAAGTTCCAATCTAAATCAAATAATTCGCGATATGTGATTTGAAGCCCGATCTGATACAAATGATTCGAAACAGTGAATCATTTTGCGACACAATGGTTTAACTGATTCGGAGTTTCGAAATGCTCCATTTCACCCATCACTACATGCTTTTTAAAATCGTTACAAGCAATGTTGAAGTTCGAAAAAATGAATGGCTCTTTAATTTGATCTGATTTTTGCTAGTGAGTCGCTTGAAATGAATGATCGAAGTCACGAGTTCGAACCAATCGGAGTGGTTCCAGTGTAAATGACTCAATTGATTTGATTCATCTGTTCCTCTTTTCGCGTCTTCAGCCATGTTTACACAACGCTGTTTGTACTACTACTGCTTAATTTTTTTTTTTTGACATTAACTGAAATAAGTTTTTTTAATTGAATGAATTTTGTGTGAAAAGATAGATGCTTATTGACAAAATTATTTCACTTATTTCATAGATACACTGTCTTTCAATAATTCAAGCACTTTTCAAGTACCTCTTCAGAAATATTGCTATTTTCAAGGGTTTTCCAGGCCTTAAATGTCAAAAAGTCAAATTCAAGTACTTTAAGCACTTTGTACGAACCCTGTTTAAGTCATACAACAGTTCATGTTTTTTTTTTTCTTTTCAGTGACTCTTTTTGCAGGTTACATCAATATGCCAGTAGATGAGTTTATATAGGAGAGTCATTTACTCAAACGATGTATTTAAAGCATTAATACATTCAGGAAGGTTACAAATGACTAGTCTTTGAGTGAATCATTGAAACATCGTTGCAGTGGCTTTGTTTGAAATTATTTTCTTTGCCAGAAGTTCACTTACTCAGTATTAACTGCTTGCTTGTTGAACTGTTTTGATACTTAATTTTAATTCTGAATTTGAAACAGGACTGGTACATAATCAAAATAAATAGCTGCATGACACCCAGAGTGTCATAGTGTTACAAAAACTCTATTCGGGCTACAATGTAACCTAACTTTTAGCAAAAGCACTGACGCCACACAACCTTGCCCCAAACCAAACTAACAGTGTGGTACAACAAAGTCCCTCATTATGGATCACTGAATTCACCTTAGACAATAACTTTCAACACTGTTACTTGTTATGTAAGGAAATTAACCACATGAGTCATGCCAAGTCAGGTTCAAGTTAATGGGAAGCAAGAGGATACCTTTCAAGAATTACTGCGTACGTGTTCGCATTAGTGGAGTCATTCATGAGTAAAAGACTGAGCACTTGTTCTGTTTCACGAGGAACCCTTCTGGAGCCTGTGACTCAATGGAGCGAGTCATGGACCACCTTTTACACAGACCTTCTATCAGATGATCTAGTCTGTCTGAGAGTAGCTGTCAGGACAGATCAGTGTAAGAACTGTGTGTGTGTGCCTGTGTGTTCAGATTTCTTTTTCTTTGTGTGTGTGATGCAGTCCAGTGCAGGTCACAGGGGCAGACAGAGCTGGCAAAGCTCAGAATATCACATGATCGGTGTTCTTAAAACTGTTCAAAGAAGGCCTGGGCTAAATTTTCAGCTGGAGGTCAAATATTCAGTAACTGCTGCATTCCTTGCTCCTAGTGATGTAACATTCAGGAGACATAAGCTTAAAGTTAGCATGCAATGGAAATTAATCTGTTTTGTAAATGGATATTGATGTTATTGAACAATTAATTCATGCACTGACCTTGAATTTTTTTATTGTACAAAATTAACCGATCAGTAGAACCAATTCCTAGCCCAATGTTTTTTTTTCAACAATCGGTTTCTTGAATGTACATCATAACATTAGAGAAATTATCTGTCACTACTTCCGTTACATTGCCACTGTAAAGACTAGCTAAATGCTTGATGGATAAATCTTCACCAAAAAAGGAAAATTCTGTCATCATGTCATTTCAAAACATTTATCTTTCTGTCTGCCGTGAAACGCAAAATGAGATTTTAGTCAGAATGCGAACACCATATATAAAATGTCCTTGAGTGGGAACTTGTGCTCTCAAAATACCGTATAGACTACTTTGGAAATGGTAATATTTTTGGACCATTCTCATGTACTTTTATTGCATGGAAAAGTGCCTAACATTTCATTTTGTGTTTAACAGAAGAAAATCATGTGGGTTTGAAAAGATGAAATAATGACAGAATTTTAATTTTGTACTTTTTTTCCCATGTTTTATCACCTAAGGTGCTAGATCCGAAAGCAACTCATAATAACTTCTTTAACAGCTTCACATTACATCATATTATCAATCATGCAGCCCTCTGGTTCTTTGAGAAATTAAGATGCTGAACCAAAACTACAGGAATAAATAAAATATTTCAACGGTTTCATCTGCATTTTGTCAATATGTTGCCATAATGCAAATAATGCATTAATAGGCAAATAAAACCAGAGACTAACCACAAATAGACTTTCACATCAAGGAAGTGAAAGATACTCCCTTGCCTCTAGGTGTAAACTCGCTCCTTAGAGTGTTTGCAAATGAGAAGAAAGCAGTTGACGAGAGCCCACAAGCCAAATTTCACACCTGAAGTGGCCTACATGGATAATTGGGTTGGAGAGGCCTAATTCACAATCATGTAAAGCAGGTCTAGGGAATTGCTTTTCCACTAGAGCATTCTAGCATACCTACCAATCAAACTGCTTTTGTTTCTATGTGTTCTTGACACTTTCACTGTGCTAAAATCATTTGAAATGCTTATAAGGTGTAAATATTGTTTCTTTTCATTTTTCTTCTCCTTTCTTTTCTTGCTTTTTGATTCTTAAACTCAACCAATAATGTGAAGTTGTAAGCTGAATAATGGCGGAAAGAGTGGTTGAAGTGTTTTTAGAATCATTTTGCGATTCCATTTGGTGCCACTAGTGGTGCTGAAGTTCCAACACACTATTTTAAAAAGTGATTTTCAAACTAAATGTTGGTGAGATTGAACAATATGCGAGTAATTTCATTTAACCTTACCTTGCCCTCATGATCTTCAAATACTGATTGGTCCACGTTGCAGGCGAAGAGGGACGTGGGGAGATCATTGAAGTCGGTGATTTGTTGAAAACTGTCTCCCAGTGAGGACTCTCCCATGGTGGACTGCAGGACTACCAGCTCTTCCCCTCCTAGGAGGTAAACCCGCTGGAGGAATGGAGCGCTTCTCATGTTGGCAAATAAATGCTCTCCCTTCATGGCTATAAAGGTACACAACATCAAAAATGGAGATGTTTTCTATTATCAGCAATTGCTTTCAGGCTACATTCAACACATTTGCAGTTCACAATCATAATTGTTTGTCAAGCACCAAAAATGCCATGAAAGAGCACTGTTAAATATCAAAAATGTATTTCCATATGACTTTGTGCACTATTTTTTAAGTATTATGAATCTGGTATGAATGAGACTGCAAGCCAGACACAAAAAATTTACAAATGGCGGCACCCACTCTTATGGGAAAAATAGGGTGGATACTGTAAGCCCTTACTGACTGATAATCAAACATACCAGGGTGAAAAATGGCAGAATTTTCATTCCTGGGTAAACAATTCTTTTAACAGCATTTAAAGGGATAGTTCACCCAAAAATAAAAATTGTCATCATTTATGTCCAAACCCATAAGACTTTGGTTAATCTTTGCCACAGAAATTAAAGGATTAGTTCACTTCCACTTTCAGGATGTTCATGTCTTTCTTTCTTCAGTTGAGATGAAATTAAGGTTTTTGAGGAAAACATTCTAGGATTTTTCTCCATATAGTGGACTTCAATGGGAGTTAACAAGTTAAAGGTCCAAATTGCAATTTCACTGCAGCTTTTTAAGGGCTCTACACGATCTTAGCCGAGGAATAAGGGTCTTATCTAGCCAAACGATTGGTCATTTTCTAAAAAAATAAAAATTGATATGCTTCTTAACTAGAGGCGCTCCGATCAGGATTTTTGAGGCCGATCACCGATCACAGGGAGCTGTATCTGCTGATCTGATCACCCATACCGATCTTTTTAAAGTCTCCTGTTAATCATGTAGAATTATTTATAGAGAAACTCCGATCAGGATTTTTAGACACTTACTCAGGGCCTGATGTTATTTTTTGTTTGTTTGTTTTTGTTTTGTTTTTTGAGAGAGTTGATAGAGTTTTTTAATTTGAGGGGTGGGGGGAGCATTTTTTATTAAATATATATATATATTTATCTCACATAAATGTTTGACCAGGCAGTGCATTTTTGTTTTTATTGCACAATAAATAACAAACATTGCACAATAGCTTACACACAGCACAAGTCTGATTTCCACAAACACATTATTTTGATTTCGAATCCAAACATTGTTATTGAAAATACTTGTTCAGCATATTTACCGCAAACACTGCTGCAGACACACCGCTCCTAGAACGCACTACTAGACCGCAACCCTGTGCAGCTTGAATGCTTTAATCTGTTAGCATGAGCGCGGAAAAATACGCACTGCAAAAGAGAGAGGATGTGCGGTCATTCACTCGTGTTATTAAATGAAGAAATATGAATTGTACCTTACCTTCAGCATTATAATTGTTTTACCCATGCCTAAAAACGCCTGAGACGGTGCCGCTGCATGTCGTACCAAACCTCTCATGGCAGGCGCGTCATCAGCTTTAGAACGGTTTATGAGATTGGCCTTTTTAGAGACAGCCGATCAAACATCCCCAAGCGATTATTGGCCGATAATGATCGGTAGCTGATCAATCGGAGCACCCCTATTCTTAACCACAAATGCTCATCTTGCACTAGCTCTGCGATGCGCGTCCATGACTTCACGCATTAGGTAATCACGCTGGAAACGTGTGGTTATTTCTTTGTCTGTGGGAAAAAAAAAATTTCATCTCATTTTCTCTTCCAAATTCAAAATCGTCCAACAACATTTTTTTACAATTTACTGTAAAGGGCGTTTGACTTTCTTTGGATGGTACTTCTGTTTACTTCACACATGACCTTTCCAATGTGACTATGTAATGCATGAGGTCAAGCTAGTGCAAGATAAGCATTTGTGGTTGAAAGGTATAGTTGTTTTTTTTATATAGAAAATAACCAAACGTTTCGCTACAATCTCAGCTGGGATCATGTAGAGACCTTTCAAGCTGCACTGAAATTTGCAATTTGGACCTTCAACCCACTGGCTCCAATTGAAGTCCACTATATGGAGAAAAATCCTGGAATGTTTTCCTCAAAAACCTTCATTTCTTTTTGGCTGAAGAAAGACAGACATGAACATCTTGGACGTCGTGGGGGAGTGAATAAATTATCAGGTATCCAAAACTTAGAAGATTCAAAAAAGCCAAAAAGACATCGTCAAACAAATCCATGTGAATCAAGTGCTTTAGTTCAAGTCTGGTGGAGAGATACATTGTTTTATATGATGAACAGATCCAATTTAGTCATTCCCTGTTTTACACCCAGACAGCATGGGAAACTGGAACATAGAAAATGATTGTAATTCACAAAACGAATAATGAATGTCATTCACCAGATATTCTTTGTAGTTATACAAACCAAAGGATTAATGCAGTAACGCTAAACACAGACAAATGCCGTCAATATATAATAGTATATAAGCATATAAGTAGTATACTTTTAGTATACATGTGTGTGTTTGTGTATGTGTATATTATACACGTTGTTTCACAAACAAGACATTTATGACCTTATGAGAGGTCAGAGCCAGAGCTGTTTGGAGTATTTTCACTGTACATCCAGATAGCATAGGAAACACAGCGAAGGCTCGTCCTCACGACAGGTGACACAGAACTGGAACAGTTACCTTCCAGAACCCCAGCGAGCAGATGTTAGCCCTGGCCCTGGTAACTAATGCACCGCCAAAAGATTAGGTTATGGGCTTATAGCAGAGCCGGTCTCTTGTCAGCCCACACAAACAACGATGGCAAGTGGGGAACAGCTTGCACCCATTTCCATAGAGCTTTTCCACATGCCCTTTCTTCCAGTGATCCACCCTGACAAGCTCGGTCCGCGGGCAAAGCCAGCACTGTCGCCGGTGTCACACGCACTGTTAAATCTCCCGCAGCTATTTTGGGATCAATAGCCCATCACCAGCCACACATACACGCTCTCCAACACACACGCATGCTCTCACTTTCACTCAAGGCTATAGATAGAGGCTGGAACTGTCTGGTTCAGTCTTGCCCTGTGTAAACGCGGCTAAAAATAGAATGAGGACTAATGAAATGCAGAGATTGTGAGGCACTTGATTCAAATGAAGACTTCCAGACAAGGATCTATTTCATTTACAATATCACAATGACCCTGTTATGCGATAAGGATGTGCATAAACTATACATGAGCATAGACATGCTATAAGTGCTCAGCTTTATTTACAGAGATTTACAGTGCCTTTCATTTTGGAAATGGTCGGAGCCAAAAAGCATACAGTTTATGTAAAGCTACAGAGAGGTCATTGACATGTTTGCTTGTTGGCATTAACAAGGTCATTAAACAAGGCAAATAAATGGTTCTTAATTCACTAAAAGAATAATCAGTATTAGTCACCACATGTAGTTATGAAAACGTGTATGTATATATAAAACAATAAAAACATCATTTTTAAATTTTTTTTGCAAATAAACTCTTCATACAAACATATGTAACATATATATATATATATATATATATATATATATAATAGAGAAAACGACTAAACGACTGTTGTTTTTAGAAATATGACTGTTGCTTCTGTATGGGGTCAGAGCAAAGCCCCTGAGCCCCAGCGAAAATTAGATTCTAGAAAAATGCTATAAACAAATATAAACACACAACTGGCTGCTAGTGTGCACACTAATCAGAAAATATTGTTTATTAAACTTTTATTTTTAACTTTTTATTTGTATTAAAATTGCCCTGAGGACTCGAATAGATCACGAGGGTTACAAACCACTCCAGTTATTATATTTATTGCTTTTAAAAATGATTTGTAAAGGAAATGCTCTTACAGTTTATATTAGTGTACATGACCTTACTCGTTACAAGCAAGAGATTTCAAATGCCATTGGGTACAAATAAGGGCTATTTAAAGCTAAATTATTCTGTATTGCATAACACATTGTATTTTACTCTTTCAGTGCATAAAGGGCAAAATGAAAAGGGTAAATGTCAATCACAGTCTACTGCAACCTGTTTGCTGCATCCTCCTTTGAGTCATCACCGGAGGAGCGGTCCCTCTGTCGTCATCACCTGACATTCACTTTCCTTCGCTTTGCTATAAAGGTTTATATTCGTCAATTCTCTCAGTCTGATGACTAACATGATAAATCCTTCTGGTAAACATCCCACATCAACCTGTTTGAGCAACTGTCAATACAGCACACTACTGGCAGCGTCTGTCAAGGTCAAGGAGTGCACTTCAAAAACTAGGCTACTATTACAAATTCAATAGCGTCATCAAATGGCTTGCTTACTTTTTTTAGTCTAGTGCGAATGGTTATTATAGCACATCTGTCAACCAGTAGGCTACACACTTTCCAAGTTCTACGTCCGCTTAAACTTATGTGCAAAAGTGGTTTGTTTAAAAGGATCAAAGCAATGCAGAATATACTCAGTACTAATAATACTTCACCTACTATATATAGAATAGTATGTATTATAGAATATTCATCACTTCTGCATTCATTTGACTCTCTCGCTCTCCTTCTCTCTATGCAATAACAAAGCAGCAACACCTGTCAAAGCAGTGCTGTACAGATGCAGGATGATCTAATAGAGTAAGTCGACGCGGTTTTTCGGTACCTGTGCGGGATGTGGCAGTCCGGTGTGCGTATCTTCTGCGCGGTGGCTTTGTCTCCCTCTCTTGCCTTTGTGAATCAAGCTCGCATTCCAGCTGCGATTCACTAATCTCCTGACGTTACTGCAGACAGCTTGATTCACCAATGACCGCCTCCCGGCATTCAAATGATGTTTGCTCAGCCCACTAATGAAATGCAGCGCGCCAAGCGCGGGGGGGATTCAGGGACCAATCGCGTTCTCCTAAGAGCGAATATGTAAATCCGCGGAGTTACGTCAGAGGTTTCGCCAGCAGTTGGATGTTGCGGTGCTGTGACACGTTCAGCAGGTTGTTTTTAGTAAATGTGGTGCAGGGCAAAGCAGAGATTTCTCGAAGTGATGTCTGTCAGACTCGAAAGCACTTGCAGTACGAGTTCAATAGTGCGGTGAGTTGATTTAAAGCACATGAATGCGATAAATCACCTTGGGTGAGGTAGTGTTTATGGATATTAAAGCGTAGAATAAAAGGAAATTCTGGAAGAAACGAGTCTAAACTGGTTTGCTGGTCTACGCTGGTCTCACAGTCTAATCAGGCTGCTCTGTTTTCTGGATTGGGGTACTTTTCAGCTGAAGACAAGTCTTGGTCAGGCTAGGAAACCAGCTTTTCCTTCAAACGTTGCATTTAATATAGTATCATTAGTAGCATTATTTAGCAGTCAGATCGTTACATAATGCTTGAAATCTGTGAAAGCTCAATTATGTGACTAAATTTATTATGTATATTATGTTATTTTATATATTGTATGCTCTGGGCATTTAAACAAGGTAAGTTTACCTCATTATAATCTATGTAAAGGGATAAATCACATATGTGACCCTGAAGAACAAAGCCAGTCATTTGTTTTAAATTATTACAATATCTGCCTGAGATACAACTATTTGAAAATCTGAAATCTGAGGGTGCAAAAAAATCTAAATTTTGAGAAAATCGCCTTTACAGTTGTCCAAGGGAAGTTCTTAGCAATGCATATTACTAATCAAAAATTAAGTTTTATATATATTTACGGTAGGAAATTTGCAAATGTATTGATGATCTTTACTTAATATCCTAATGATTTTTGGAATAAAAGAAAAATTGATAATTTCGACCCACACAATGTATTGTTGGCTATTGCTACAAATATACCTGTGCTACTTAATACATATGAAGAGTTCATTTGCAAAAACAGAAAACTCCATTTGTAACAATTTTCAAAAATCATGTTTTTTTATTGTGAATTCCAGTTAATCTCAATCAAACTGCAGTTGGGTTTAAATACAGCTAAACTAAACCCAATAAATACATGATTTTTGAACATTTAAAAAAACTGAGTTATCTGTTTTTGCAAATAAACTCTTCATATGCAGAGCTAGGTAGAATACTTACAAATTGTAATCTGTTACTGATTCCAAATTACATGACAAAAACTGTAGTCAAAAATTGTAGTTGTAATGCATTACAATTTTGCGTTACTTTATAAAAAAAGTAACTATTACGTTACTTAGTTACTTTTTGTGGAAAGTAATGCGTTATGTTACGCATTATGTTACGTAGCGAAACTGCCATTACTTATTTGAAAAAGTAACTCAGATATTTTCTTATAAATTCAAAAGTAATGTGTTACTTCACTTGTTACCTGAAAAAACGTAATCTGATTATGTAACTCATGTTACTCACAACACTGGTCAGAAACGTAATCCATTATATTACACATTTTAGGTAATATAGACAACTTTTTGATTACTTTTAGATTACTTTTGACATAAATCGTTTATCACGTTGATTTAGATAGGATTTGTCTTGTACCATAATCATGTAAAAATGCAAAGAGTAAGAAAATATATTCCATTCATTGTTAACAACATAAAGTACATTAAACATTACATTACATCAAGGTTTCCCAAACTGAGGTTCGTAAAGGAACTGCAAGGGGTTTGAGTTTAATGAAAAGCTAACAAATCATAAAAATGTAAAATTAAAATAAATCACTTTTTCCAAAAAAGATAAAAATATTTTGTTTACTTGCATGCCATATGACCATTAACCAATGTCAGAGAACCATGAACATGCAAATGTGATAGTTATTCAAATATTTATTTTATTATCTCAGTAATACTTAAAGTAAATAAATTAGGTCAAAGAGGTTCAGATGACAAAACATTTGGGAATGTCTGCAATACATGTAGATAAGAAATAACATTTTGCTTTTGAGTTTGAAAGACAAAAGCCTTTCAATAATACATATTAACACATGAGTGATAACTCAAAATTGTGTTCATCAGTAGTTGATGCAATGTTGAAACACTTCTTAAACCTGAAATGATACTTGAAAATGCTGTGTTGCCACCTGACTAATGATGTAATAATAATGTAATAATGTAATAATAATGTGTGAATGTCCAAAAACTGGACTTTCTGAGTGTGTATAAGCGGTAGGCTATTTTAGAAAGGAAAATTTAAAAGATGAAAAAGAGGAATTAGAAAGAATCAATAAATTATGAATAATTTATTGCTGTTGTGTGAACAATCATGTAATCATTAAAAAAGTAACTGTAGTCTGATT
>JAHKKF010500251.1:0-10372 GCA_019740295.1 Labeo calbasu
GACAAAATTAAAAGAGTTTACATATCGTTCTAAACATAAAATCTTTTTTTTTTTTTTTTTTTTTTTTTTTTTTTTTAAGCGAACCGGAAAAATAAAATGAGAAATTTAAAACTTAATTTAATATTTTAAAAATAAAACAAAGTAAAATAACTTTTAACTAGAGAATTAGACAAAATTAAAGCTGTTTATTTAATCGAATGTTTTAAAAATAAAATAACTTTTAAACTAACTGAAAAAAGAGACAAATTTAAAAGAGTTTGATATTTTAACAACAACAACAACAAAAAACAACACTTTAACTGAATGGAAAAAATAAACACAAATTTAAAACGGTTTATTGAGTTAATGTTTTAAAATTCAAATAAAACAAAATATTAAATAACTTTTAAACTAACTGGAAAAACACATGGACCATTTTTAAACTACTTAATAATTGACTCATTCTAGAAGCTGAGGCTAAATTTAGCATTCATAATTAATAATCCTTCTGGTTTTGTTTTGCCAAATTGCCCACTGAGGAAAACCCATGGACGAAGGATGTATAAAATAGAAAGAAATGAGGGAATCCAGCTTGATTTGCGCTTCAGTTTCTCCTAAACATCTCAGCACATTATTCTGCTGCTAATGAAGAGCAGAAATCATCCAGGAACAAAACTCCTCCCTCGTTCTTCCTCCTCAGATGATGTCATTTCCCTGAGGAGTGTTTTAAGCAGACGGGATGTAATTCCTTTACTCGCAACGATCCAGTCCGTGTGTGTGTGCGCGTGCGAGTTGGCGGCGCATACTGTGGCCTATCGAGCAGCAGTAATAAGACATCTGTCCCACAGCACCTGCTTTCCACATCAGGATGCCAGCGCTCTCATCGACGAGCCGCAGCAGCCGTAATCGCTCCTGACACACACCGCATACATATGCGCATATTCTAAACACACATATAAGAGCACGGAGGGAAGTCAATATTCCCGTGGATGCAGGGCAAACCTCAAGTCACAGCGGGTTAAACTCAATTCCAGAAAGACGTGTGAGAAACGGCTGGAAAAGCGTAGAACACCGTTTCAGTTTAGTTTTTAGATTGTGTGATTTTAATGATTCAGACTGGTTTCACGTTTCACTATTAATAGTTTTGATGTAACGTCCCATCTGGAGGGCAAAACAAGGACAGTTATTTTTACCAGATGTACCAGAGAGATTATAGTTAACTACTAAAACCATTCAAAAGGAAGATTTTCATTTCTCGGGACAAAATGAATATTTATTCAAATAAAATTAAATATATATTACAAACATTTTTGATTTTTATTTAGTTTAACTATTAACTCTAACTTCTATTTTTAGGAGTCTACATATATACACTATATACATTTAATATGTATATATATTAAATAAAACAAAATAAGATTTAAAAATAAAATAAGACAAATAGTTTTTAAACTAAATGGAAAAACATTAATGATGTTTTAAAAATAAAATAAAACGAATTAATAAGAAAATGAAAATAACAAAAATAAATGGACAAAATTAAAACTGTTTATTTTGTTTTAAAAATAAATAAAATCTTTATGTTTAAACTAACTGGAAAAATAAAATGACAAATTTAACACTGTTAACTTAATTTTTAAAAATAACAATTATATTAAATAACTTTTAAACTAACTGGATAAATAGACAAAATTAAAACTGTTTACTTTATGTTTTAAAAGTAAACAAAACATTTAATAATTTTAAACTAATTGGAAAAATAATTAGACAAATTTAAACCTTTACCTAATGTTTTAAAAAATAAAATCTTAATGTTTAAACTATCTGGAAAACTAAAATGGTAAATTTAACACTGTTAACTTAATGTTTTAAATATAAAATAAAATAATTGTCAGTAATTTTAAACTAGCTGGAAAACAGACCAATTAAAAACCGTTTAATTAATGTTTTAAAAATAAATAAATCAACTAGGTTTTTTTAACTGAAAAAAATACACAAATTTAAAACAGTAATTTGAAACGGTTTAATCTTTTACAAATAAAATAAAACCAAATAGTAAATAATTAAAACTAACTGGAAAAATAAAATGACAAATTTAACACCATTAACAATGTTTAAAAAAATAATAATAATTTAATACTTTTTATAAATTAACTGGAAAAATAAATTGACAAATTTAAAACTCTTTACTTTATGTTTTAAAAATAAAATAAAACAAAAATCTTAAATGTTTTCTTTAATTTCCATTTTTATAAAAAAAATATATATATTTTCTATTTTTTTAAAATAGAAAAATAAAATCTAATTCAGAATATTAAAAAAATAATATCAGTGATACTAAAACAACACTGTAATGCATTTCTAATTTGATAAATCAATTTATTTATTTTTATTTATTATTTTCTTTTTTTAGAAAATATTTTTAAATATCTACTTTAAATGATATTAACAAAAAATTATAATAGTATATCAGTGATACTAAATGTTAAGGTTTTTGTTTTTTTTTCCCTTTCACAGTTTTTGCTTTTCCACAGTTGTCAGCTTGTTGATTTTTGGTCACAACATTTGTAGATGCTTTCCAAATCGAAACCTACACATGCACACACACACTTAAACTCAAACAAAAAAAAAAACAATTATCAAATTTTAAGAAATAAACAAACGGTTTAACCAGTGTTTCTAACAGGTCGAACGTGAATCAAATCAACCCAAACACAAAAGCAGATATTTGCAAAAGTGCCAGTTTCAAAAATGACCAAATTGTAATGGATAAACACTGCAAAAATGGCTGTTAAGCTCAAAACAAATACCAAAATCTGCTAACAGTACAGAACAAATGCATCTACTTTAATACGTCCTACTATGCAGGTTTACTTCTCAGGTAAATTTTTCTTTTTTTTAAGGATGTTTAGATGTTGCTAACTTAAAAAAAATGACAAAGAATCATCCACAGTAATCACAAACAAACAAATCATATGGTCACCGACTACAAAACCTACTGTCTGAGACTACATCAGAGAAAACTCTCTGAATAGTGCATGAAAAGTCTGATGTAAAGTTCATTTCCATTGGGAAAATGTTTGATTATGTCTGGCCACATGAAGCATGATCCACTGTAAAACACTGGGTGATTCTGAGAGCAGAATAATGAGCAGTAACAGCAGCTCTTCCTCTGGATGAAGTACAACGACCTCAGAGACCGGCCTCTTCACAAAGATCTGTTTCCTGTCTCAATCACTCGCACAGATTGGGCCTGTTGACCTTCGACCTGACCGTCCCCGTAAGGAATAGAGATGAGTTAACTTCCTCTCTGACGGGAGGAAACTATTCTTACAAGAGAATGACCCCGAGATTGGCTGTTATCTCTGCTCACTCATTTCAAGTCACATGAGGGTGAATCTCACAATAACTGTCAAGAACATCCAGGTCATTTTTATCACCATATATATATATATACACGTGTGTGTGTGTGTGTGTTTGTGCATGCATTTTTATATATATCATATTATTATTATTATTATTTTTTATATATTTTTGGTTTATATTTTTAAAATTAGATTTCATTTTTATATTTTCTAAAAATTAAAAAAAAAAAATTAAATAAAATAAAAAAAAACCTTTATTGTAGTTCACTTTAATATGAAATAACATTAGTGTTATTTAGTATCACAGATATATTAGTAGTTGTTAATATTATAAATTTGATTTTATTTTTATATTTTCTGTTTTTTCTATTTTTGTTTTATTTATTTTATAAAGATTGTATTATGAATTTGATTTTATTTTTATATTTTCTATTTTTTCTATTTTAGTTTTATTTATTTTATAAAGATTTGATTGTTTTTTTTATATTAAGGGTTTTTGTTTAATTTTTAATAATTGTTTAAAATGATTTTTGAATATAGTTTATTCATTTTTATTTGTTAGTTTTAGTTTATTTAATTGTAGTTATTTTCATCAAGTTTAAGTTTATTTATAAGTCACATTTAAAAACAACAAATGTTGTACCAAGGTACTGAAATAAATAGAGTTAGCCAAAAAAGAAAAAAAAAAAAGAAAAACTGACTTGTAAAAATAGAAGTTAATACAAGTTAATCAAGTGAAACAAAATGAAAATGAAAAATTGCATATAGAAAACAAAACCTATTTTTAGGTCCATTTTATGACCATCGTGAAAATTTTCATGCAAAAATCATTCAAACAATAAAGTTACATTGTTAAGTGTTTATATATTATTATATTTTTGTTAAAATAATGTGCTTTTGAATAAATTTTTTTTTTTTTGCAATTTTAACTGCAATTATGGTAATAATTATTAGTAGTAGTAGTACAATAAAACATTTTGGTATAAATAAGATACTATTATATTTTTATTAATATTTTGAATTACTTTGAATTAGTTTAAATTTTATATTTTTCATTTTCATTTTCATTTTAGTTAAAGTTTTAGTCATTTTGATGTGGATTTGTCATTTTAAATTAATTTTATCAATACAGTTTTTATTAATTTACATTTTTTAATTTTTATTTTTTAGCATTTATTTATTTATTTGCATCAAGTAAACCTAAATGAAAATGAGAAATTTTGCTTTGGCAAACAGCTTAAGTTTTTATGGTTTTAGTTTTAGTTAACTTCAATAAGCCTGTTTGGAGGATGTGCTTGTCATAAAATTAAAATTAAATGAGTCTCATTGCAATGCAAAAAATCTAACGAGTCTTAAAATAGCCTAATACCTCAAATTCTTTATGCAAAATATTTTTTTCTTTTCCATTTTCTATCCTAAAATTATCAGATCATTTAAGATTTAGTATTGCAAATGCATATATACAATAAGCATGTTGTCACGATTTCTGTCAATCATTTCTGACATGCATCAAGACGCTGGTATCCATCTGCCGTGTTGGCAGATCATAATATTTCACACAGCACACATAAACTGACCGGCGACCTGCACTAAAGTCCAGCCGTGTCTCTGAAAGCCCGTGGTCACATGAGACGGCAGAGATGCATCAGCAGATTTCTACAAAACCAGGTCAGTGAAAAAGCGAGCAGACACTTTAAATTCATACAGCATCTATAGCCACAAGTAGAATCTCCTGTGCTCCACACTGACACACACACACTGCCCTATGGGGACGCTGTCAACGTTATTAAAGAGATGCCGCGTGTTTTTTTTTGTAAACTAAAGCACAGATTAACTTACATGTCATTCAGTGACAGGCTCACGTCCTATTGTCTTCAGAGGCTTTAGGTGGAGATAAAAAGTAGAATCATGTAGAACCAAATTATTCTGAAAACACAGAGAGAGAGTGTGTTAGTTCATGCGTTCAATTCACAAGCAAATGCACTACATTATGCATAAAGAACAAGCAGTTATCAAGCTTTTAAAAGCACAAATATAAAATTTATTAAGCATTATCAAACAACATCCACTTATATAAATGTTCATTGTAATATGGTGCATAGTATTCCACAAAACTATAATTATTATACTGACTCCCACAGAAAATAAGTTTAACTGGGCTCTTAATTTTCCTTTACAAAAACAGTAATTCGCTTACAATACAATTACTCTGAGATGTTAAAAGCAGAAATATAAAGCTTATATTGTTGTTTAACCACCTATATAATTTAAAATTTGTTATTTGAGCTGTAAACTGTCTTAAATATCCTTTTAGCTGAGGAATGCATCATTTTTAGCTTTTCTACGCTGCAAAAAGATTTCTTTTAGTATTTTTGTCTTGTCAGGAACGAATGAATCAGCTTTTCGAACCAGTTCAATGAGCCGAACGGTCCAAAAGAACCGGATTGTGGAAATGAATTGGTTTTTGCATCACTAATCCATTCTAGAACATTTAAAAACATTCAAGTTTAAAAAAAAAAAGCTACTTAAAGGTTACTAAGTCAAGAGCAGTGAGTGATTTCTATTTATTAATTTATTGTGGGTCATATAGAGTTTTTTCACAATGCATCAACGGGCATAAACGATGCCGCTGAACCGAACAAATCTCGCATATTTTGCTGATTATTGCTGATGAAAATTGTCAACTATTGTCATGTTTTGGACTGTACTAATCGGTCGGACCGGGAAAAAAATTTGGAGTACTATAGACCGCCAAAAAGTTGGGAGAAGAGTGCAAAAAAACTGTCTAAGGAACAAAAGGCATTTGTGGTTGGCCAAACTGAACAGGATTTCCAGGGCAAGAACCCTGACAACATTCATATTTGTTCTTAACTTTTGCTCCAGTCAGGTAAGTGAAATATTAGGCTAATATCTTAATTAATACTACTCGCAGGCATCTTTACCCTCTATTAACTTTAGTTAAAACATTGCACCCTTTCATGCTTACTAAGTACTTCTCTAAGTATATGATTTAGCATCTTCCACATGTTTTTCCCGCGGTTTAGACATCATAAATTAGCAAAACAACTTATTCAGTAGCTCAATCAATGCTGTTGTTTACGCTCGAGTATCGCAAATATGGCCGCGCATCCGGGTAACTGACCAAACCGTAACATAAGTACAAACCCTCTAACAGCATAGACAAGACTGTATATTACTCTGCTGTCACTTAATACACAGATCTAATATAAACATGTGATTTCATTCCCAGCTTTTTACGTTCACAGACATAACCAACTGTGTTTATGTAAACTTTCTGTGTATTTGACAGTTTAGTACTCACATTCCGTGTGACAGACGCTTTCTGCACGTTTACTTCGGATGTGTGCGCTCAGAAAACCTTATATCAGAAATTTAAACTGGTATGGCTTTAAAACACGTGTAAATAATAAGCTTTCTTGAAGACAAAAAAGTGCAATGTCCCGCTAGCGTGACAGACAATCAAAACGCGCGCCGCTTCTTCTCCTTCAGTTTTATGGCGGGTGACTTTCTGGAAAAGGGGCGGGGAGCAGCAGCTCGTTTGCATTTAAAGAGACATGCACGATTTTGTGTTCACTTAAAATAGGCATATTCAAAATTATATAATAAATGATCTGTGGGGTATTTTGGGCTGAAACTTTAGAGACACATTCTAGTGACACTTGAAATTTAATAATAGGCTTCCTTTAAATGAAGACATTTACTTAAGAGGGGCAATGATAAGATGTATCTGCCAGTGGGGTTGGAAAAATAATCTTGTTTGAGAGCCTTTGAGTTTAGTTTAGTAACCGATGGCAGATTGTTTTTCTTTCTTGTTTTAAGAATAAACTTGATACGTTTTGTTTTTTTTTTTGATATTTATATTTTCTCAAGTAAATGTATAATTTTAGAATGTTAGATACTGGAAAACAAGCGAAAAACACTGAGTACGAAATCTGCATTCGTGTTTTTTTAATTTTCTTGATGTAAAAAAACATTTCTCTTGTATCTTCACAAGCATCATAAAAGTTACTAGGTTTACTTACAGCTAAAGTCAAAAGTTTATATACACCTTGCAGAATCAGCAAAATGTTAATTATTTTACCAAAATAAGATGTATCATACAAAATGCATGTTATTTTTTATTTAGTACTGACCTGAATATGATATTTCACATGGGTTGGTAAGGGTTCAAATACACAAATATGCTAAAATATATAAATATGTCAAAGATTTTGTGGGACCTGAAGGACCTTCAGTTCAGCTGTTTAGGACAAGCAAGGGGCAAAAAAAACAAACAAAACAAAAACAAAAACACAGCTGTGGATCATTCAGGTAACAACACAGTATTAAGAATCAAGTGTATGTAAACTTTGAACATGGTCATTTTTATAAATTTAACTATTAACTATTTCTTATTTTTAATTGGACTATATGTAAACATCTTTAATGTGAAATATCTTATTTGGGTCAGTGTTAAATAAAAAATAACATGAATTTTGTATGATGCCTCTTATTTTGGTAAAATAATTAACATTTTGCAAATTCTGAAAGATGTATGTAAACTTTTGACTTCAATTGTATATTTATATTAGCTTACATGCCATGAATAGAAGTTGAAAAAGTGCATATAACCTCAAACGGATAAGGTTAGTAAGCAATTTTATCACACATAAGCAAGTGATGCAACTGTCCGATGCTGTGTACTTCTACTGGACTTGCACCAATGTAACTGATTTTAGCTTTTTTAAAAGGAAAGGACGAGTCAAAATCATAATCCTTTGAAACATTTTAATATATTAAAATCCTTTTTGCAAAATTCCATGGATTCCACCCTCAGATGTGTCAAACTTGAGCCTATGTTTTAATGATGAGCTGGGACGAAATGACACGAAAACCTCGAGTTGACCGCACACTGCTCCAGTCGAGAAGAGGTTAAACCTGGGTTAACATGCAAGATTATGGTCATGGGTTGCAGATTACTGGTTTAATAAATGCAGCCTCTGTATAACCTTGGAAAGTGTGGCTTAAATCATTGTGGACTCACAATATATTGTATGCTTTTGTCTTTAGAGAATTTGAGGGAAAATGCAGTACAGAAATAATCAAACAAAGCCAGCAGCCTGATATCTAGAGTTTTATAATGGTATGATTTGAATAGATCTACGTAGATGAGCGTTTTAATCACTTCCGACGGGAAACCCGAGAAAACTAAATGAGAAGCCAGATTCAATAATGAAGTACAGAGTCATTACGCATTTCAGACTAATCAGCCGTTACAGCGGTCCCTATAGAGAACGTGTGCTAAAGTGTGTTACACTGTACCACTGTTGAGAATGATAATGAACTGCTGGATGTTATTAAGTGAACAAAAATTAATCATTGGCAACATATTTGTAGCTGCACATCAAGGCTACAAGGCATGATGGGAAGCAGCACAGACAATTGGTTAGAAAATGTGAGAATACACTTACTAATATCATGAGACTGACAAGGTGGATGATTCCAACAAATTTAGGGGATAAAATGTTGTTTTAAAATGTTTCTAAAATTATAAAATGTCCAGTTTTCTTGTTGTGATTATATTATTTTTATACCCAAATATAGGGCTGTCAATAGATTACATTTTTTAATCAGATTAATCATGAAACTAAGTATATACCATTTATCTTATTTATCTTGCTGCTCCCATTTGCTCTTTTTGCATGGACTATCACAGACTAATACAAACAGATACAACAATAATTTCTCAAATATTTATTACAATATACTGATAAACAAAACATTAAATGAGATGACTGGATGCCTTCAAGTGAATTCCTACTGAATTGTCTCCAACTTAATTGCAGTGCTCAAACAATTTGAATATATATAGTTAATTAAGCTACAAACTCGATTACAATGCACAATGGTTTTCATCTAACATGTATTTTGAGGTGCAGCTCGTCATATTAATGTGAGTGTTTTCACTAGTTAGCAGTAAACCGGTTACCTCACCTGAACATGTTCCTATAGATTTTGGTGGATGTTATCTTTGAAATAGAAATATGGATATTTTATTTTTAAACATCAAACTTTTTCCGCTTTTTCTAGCGAGCTAAGCCAGTTTTGGTACTGACAGCGCCGTGTAAACCTGGCTGAAGATGCGAAAAGCGGAGGAACAGACAACCGATTCAATTGAGTGAGTCATTTACGTTGGAACCGCTCCGATTGATACAACTCTTGACTTCGATCGTTCAGTTCAAGCGATTTACTAGCAAAAAACAGATCAAATAGCCAATCGTTTTCAAATTTCGGCATCGTTTGTAATGATTTTTAAAAAGTAGGTAGTGTGGGGGGAAACTGGGCTTTTTCAAACTCCGAATCAGTTGCGTCACAAAATGATTCGCTGTTTCGAAGTGCGGTTCGTGAATCATTTGATTTAGATCGGAGCTCGCGAATCATTTGATTTAGAGCGGAACTTCAGTGCGGGTTCGCGAATTATAATTTAGAGTGAAAACTTCAGTGCGGTTCGCGAATCATTTGATTTAGATCGGAACTCCAGTGCGGTTCGCGAATCATTTAGTTAAGATCGGAGCTTCAGTGCGGGTTCGCGAATCATTTGATTTAGATCGGAACTTATGAGGGGGTTCCCAAATCTTTTGATTCAGATCGGAACTCCAGTGCGGTTCGCGAATCATTTGGTTAAGATCGGAGCTTCAGTGCGGTTTGTGAATCAATTGATTTAGAGCCGAACTTATGTGCACATCGCAAATTATTTGATTTAGAGAGAAACTTCAGTGCAATTTGCAAATCATTTGATTTAGATCGGAACTTTATGAGGGGGTTCGCGAATCTTTTGTTTCAGATCGGAACTCCAGTGCGGTTCGCGAATCATTTGATTTGCGGAATTTCTGAGGAGGTTCGCGAATCGTTTGATTAAAGTGCCCCTATTATGCCATTTTAAAGGTTGCTAATATTGTTTTAATAGACTCCCAAAACAGGTTTACATGTATGCAAGGTCAAAAAACACTTTAGTTTTCTCCAAAAAT